>MU900025.1:0-15050 GCA_036418205.1 Ostertagia ostertagi | reverse complement strand
GTGTATGTACTTTCGTTCATACAAATCAGTGAACGCGTTAAGGGGATCGGTCAACCGACGTCTCCGCTGCCAGTCCCGACTACACCATTGCGCTCTTTCGCTTTATAACTTCCTTGCAAGAATCGTTTAGCAGATTTGGAAGGTAAACCTGAGATCAGCGTTAAAAGGATATATACGCATACGAAATCCTTCTTGAATGGCCATGGCGTGCTATAATCCTATCCGTTAACATTGAATTTCTCAGCTATGGAAGAGGTATAAAGTTCCTTAATTAGAGCTTTTCCAAATTTACAGTTAATGATTCGAGCGCAACATTGCCATATTTGGTTATAAACTTAAAGGCAGCGATTACGATAAAGAGGAAGCGCATCGGGGAAGCATATGCACCACACGAATCAGTTACTTGGCTGCCAGGAAGCGAGGTGTGGCGCTTTCACGACGAAAGGTGCGCTGGTTGCTGAGCAGGACTTCGAAAGCACTCCGCCCCCAAAAGCGATCCGCCCACTAGTTTACTTGGTGATTTGGACGAGCTGCGTTGCCAGCAGCGGCACAACTGGAGCAACTCGATTGGAGCGTGGTTTGGCATGGTGCCACCAAACGCGTTGCGATGAACTCGTTCATACGTCCGCTTTCTGAGCTGTTACCTGTTCATGAGTGAAAACCAACGGCCAAAAAGGGGTCCCGTTTTGCGTTTTCTTGACGGATTTCTCCGCTTTTTTCGCCACTGGCGTACCATTGAGCACCACCACGTCTCCTTTAAACCTTTCTTGAATATATCGTAATCGCTACCCTTAACTTAATCAGTAGTGCTCCGAAATTTTCTTCTTTTTTTCCATAGATTTTTCTCAACGTGTTGAACTGGTGACAAAATTATACAGCACAGCTGAGTTTGGAAGTTGAAGCCATGCACCAGCAAAGCAGCGCCGAACCAACCTGTACAAGGTTATCCCCAAGGTGCTATGTTGGGAACTAGACTCGGGTGGAAGGATTGTATCTATCTATCTACCTATCTATGCGACAAGACTTTCCCCCGTAGGAATTTCGTATAATCTGACCACTCGCCGAGCCGGCCGCTAAGGCTAAAGTCATGTAGCAGCTGTTTAGCTTCCTTTTGTATCGAATTCTTTGCATGTGAATGCTTCAGAAGGGCGAGCTCTGTCACTTCCAGTTTGTCTACAAGTTCTTACAACGTTGTAATTTTACAATTCAATGGAATTTTTCAGCTGGTCTGGACTATCTAAACCATTAATATCAAGCTCACACCTTCTAAATTGTTGAATCAAAATCTACAAATGGCCTGCTCAGCGGCCTGGTAACAATATCGGCTCCAGTAGGTCTTCGTCATTTTTAAGTCTTTGCTTCCATGTTGGTTCCATTGCATTGCCTTCATCATCCACCCTTTCTACTGCTTGATTTTCTTAATCTTCCTTCCGAAATAATATGATATTCAGCAAATCTTTGCCTGCCTAAGTATACAGAAGAGTGGAAAAGAAAATGGTCGTAAATAGTCCATAGCGGGCGAGACAAGTTGGTGTCATCACATTTCTAGTTGCTGAAGGAACGTGTTCTCGATCGCCGCGATGAGTATAGTTAGCTGGAAAAATGAAGGCAATTCAAGATACGGAATGAAACCGGTGCTTCAAGGGAATTTGGAGCAAATGGACTCAATCCATCACAAATGGTCGTCAAATATGTATACTCACTTGGAAAAGCCATTTGTCTGCTGACCGTTGTGCTGGTGAACCAAAAGCGAAAATCTTAGCCTGTTGTGGTGACATTAGCCATTGTATATGAAGAAAACGAGTAAGACGATAGATCTGTAAACATCCATTCCTTTAGGATGAAAGGCTCATAATTTCAACCAATAGAGCTCAATTCAAGGATCAGCACCGCGATTCTCAAAAAGTAATTATACGGTTATAAATATCGAATAGTTGACCTCAAGTGACCATCGAAAAGATTCCTGGATTTCAAAAAGGTTTCTGTAAACTCATTGGCTCATCCCACATATGTAAGGCTTGAAGACAAGAAGCGAAAGTGAGGGTGCTAAAGGGTAAAGCGTGCGTTGAGGAATCCTCGACAGGTCGGCAGGGGGGGGGGTCGTATTGGCCCGCTGGGAGGAAGAGATCGGGGCTGATGATGAAGTAGGATCATCACTGTCGGAGGACAAACATCAAGGATCGAAAATCATGCCATGGAAGGCGAGAGGATTTCCGATCACAAAGTTGAGATTCGCCAAACAGCTTTACACTTGTTGAGAAGAAAAAATGCTCCTGCCTCTGGGGTAGGGGGGGGGGCGTACTCCAAAATTTTCCTCGACGCCTCACTTGAACCTGGTACTAATGTCCGTAGAAACCACTGAAACCCTAGGCCGTGGAATCGAGAACATAAGCAATTTTGAGCACGCCCCGAAAGAGTACACAAAGTGGAAGAAGATAAAAGGAATTTTGACATGATTACTCAATCGACGTTTTTCTACACATAGCTGTAGGAAAGGTACGCGAACAAGTTGAGCTTGCCATTATGTATACAGCTTCGTGGTAAAATTCGGGGACAGTATATGTATGATCGCAGTACATGAATAGTATGATGTACTGCCGACTTGTGGCCTATCTAATGTTACGGTTAGTCTGCTGTGGCTGCTTAGTGTTTGATTTCCGAGGGTGGCTGCGACCTTTGGTCTGATTGTGAAGAAAGATGCTCAGTTTTCGCGGCCCCTTAGAAAGCCGATCCCAACTGAAATTAACAACGAATAAAGTCTCTCATGAATTGTGTTGAGTTCAATAGAGAATAAAGTAGCCTCCCCTTCAAAAAGCGAGAAAGTGTCGGGTGCAGACCAAACACCACAACTGACGACGGCCTCCAAGTAAATCTGGTTAGAAGTTGTTCATAGTGATAGCTGATTTCTGGTAAATGATAGTTGTAATTAGTGACAATCGATAGAATACAACTGCAACAGGCTAATCATTTCATTGGCAGAAAACATTAACATTTTGTGAAGGCCGTCGTCACTTGTGGTGCATGGTCTGCACCCGACACTTTCTCGCTTTTTGAAGGGGAGGGTACATTTCGATGAGGATAGCATACAAGACGCAAATCCCCCGAGCATTCAGTCTCGCGGTCCACTGCCGATGTCGACTAACCGGCTCATCACCTTAGGGTTGTGTGTAGTGATAAAGCTAAGAGTGAAATATACATCCAAAGTCAAATTATGGTCTCATATGCCCGCAGTAGTGTACACAATACACTAGTGAGCAAGAAGAGCGGGTTTTAATTTCGCCTGACACGAAAGTCTTGCCATGGACTATTCTCATGGAATTGTCATGTGGCCTTCAGAGAATCATTCAGTTAATATAGAAAACGGTTGTCAGCTCAGTAGCCAAGAAAAGCGCAATCGTACCAATTCTATTGACCGGGTCGACCTGTTTACCTAAGGTAATGTGCCTTTTCCTAACAGCATGTACTGGAATGTTTGAGTAATACATTAGCGATTTTTTGGAAATCGCGCAGAATTAGAATGACTGAAAATTAGAATGACTTCCAGAAGTATTCAACAGCGATACTCTTCCTAGAGGCTCCAAGTTGTTCAGTTTTGAGAAACTTTCTTTTTTTTTCTGTTTTACTTGCGGCCACTTATGTAACATATTTCCAGGCATGATATGTTCAGCGATATCCCTGTTGAACCCGCGAGGCAAAGATCTTGCCTGCTCAGATAGCCAAGGACACACTTGGAGGCAAGAATCAAGGCTCAAAAAGTGGGTTATGTGTCTGAAGTATTGTCCGAAATTTATGAGAATGAGCTAAAGCCATTACCAAATCTGTTCACTTGCTCCTGCACTCGAATTTGAGCGGCCATAGCAAAATATACGTCTACCCAAAGCTTGCCCTGTCACCAAAGTCTACCGAATGAAGGTCAACATCCGTAAAATCGAATACGATAGGAACAAGAACAACAACTACAGATGAGGTGTGTGTGAACCCTTCATTTTGTGGGCAGAATAGAGTAGTCGACGAGTATCGCAGTGGTGCCGTTGTCGCGGCTCGAAAGTGCACGACAGTAACGCTAGGGCCTTACAAAGTGAGCTAATGAGGGTTAATGCGAACTAATAGACGAGATACCTCGCGGCACAGCTCAGCGTGGATTATGACGTGACGACTAATTCGAATGCGCGCGGTTAGTGAAGTCATGGGGCAAGCAAGTTAGCCAACTCGTCCGGACACACCCATACCTCATTTCAAGAGAAAGAATGGGAGTCCTTGTTTGAGGGCCCCACCGGCAGTCTGGTGGGTTCCTTTTCTTTTTCAGCCAACTCGGCATCCGCAGCTTCATTATCGACCGCCGCTATCCCACCAATTTGATCTGGGGTTGTTGCGTATCAAGTCAGAGTTAAGAGAGGGGTGGAAATTTGAGCTGTGTCCAGGTCCCGGATTCACTGCTAGGCATTTTGTCGGTGCGAAATAACGCGCCTGGTTCTCCTAGCACATACCTTTTAATATGGGAGCTTATTCAAACCATAACAGCCATACATTTCTCCAAGCTAGTAGATGGTTAGGTCTGGGCTATGTGAAGTGAAAAATCTGGGTATTGCGGAAAAGCAGAACTTTCATACAGAACTATAAAAATACCGTATACTTTACCTAGAAGCAAGAAACCGTCTTCAGAATTGGGCGCAAGCGAGTGGGCTGGCACCAAACCCAAGATGGGGATGTTTCCGTTGATGAACTCTTTCGATAATTAGGCCTGACAGCTAAACGTCGCCATTGTCAGATGTTACAGAATTACCGCATTACGAGCCGCTCCCGTCATGACCAAATCGGCGCTTACCAGTTGCTTAGACTGGATTTGTCGTCGGGAATGCAGGCGTTTAAGGAGAGTTTCTCCAGATCTCTCCCGCTCTCTCATCCATGACCATCACATCCACTTTCTCACCCAATCTTTTCCAGCTAGTCAGCACATGATTTATTGCCTTTTCTCAGTATAAAGCTCCCGATCGGCATGGGTAGCAGCACCGACGATCGCCTTCCTTCTTACATCCAATAAAAAACTTACAGCCCCCTTTAGGGGGTACCACAGTGACAGTCATTTACAGTAACTAGTGAATTTAACAATAAAATATAGTCCAATCAGAGTGATATTCCATTTCAAAACTACAAAATTCCAAATTTGTATTTCTACGTTACATATTTATGTTTATCCTTATGATTGTTCCACTTTCGCATGATCAACTGAGTTAGCACAGCCTGTCATGGTCCTACTTCGCTTCCATCTCTTGGAGATACCTTGACAATCGTTTTGCAGATGAAGCTCATCGTCTTCGCAGTGCTTGTGGGTGCTGTCTACTGTATTCCTGTCGACAACGGGGTTGAAGGTGAACCCGAGGTGGAGTGTGGGCCCACAGCCATAACTGTCAACTTCAACACCAGAAACCCATTCGAAGGACACGTCTACGTCAAGGGTCTTTATGATCAGAAAAGAGTGCCGAAACGATGAAGGAGGTCGACAGGTGGCTGGAATCGAGTTGCCATTCGACTCTTGCAATACTGCCAGAACCAGGTGAACTTCACAGTCAAACAGAATTCTTTTGAGCTCGTATCAATTCGTGTTGTTCAGATCCCTCAATCCTCGTGGAGTCTTCGTCTCGACTACCGTTGTCATCTCTTTCCATCCACAATTCGTGACAAAAGGTCGATCGAGCATACAGAATCCAATGCTTCTACATGGAGTCTGACAAGACCGTCAGCACCCAAATCGAGGTCTCTGACCTGACCACCGCCTTCCAGACACAGGTTGTACCAATGCCCATCTGTCGTTACGAGATTCTCGATGGAGGACCATCCGGACAGCCCATTCAGTTCGCCACCATCGGTCAACAGGTTGAAAACAGCACTTGCAAGTGTCGTCTTTTGCATTCAACTCGATTCCTTTCAGGTGTACCACAAGTGGACTTGTGATTCCGAGACCACCGACACCTTCTGCGCCGTCGTCCACACCTGCACTGTTGATGATGGAAACGGTGATACAGGTCCAGATCTGAAACGAGGACGGATGCGCCCTTGACAAGTTCCTCCTGAACAATCTCGAGTATCCTAGCGATCTGATGGCAGGCCAAGAGGCTCACGTCTACAAATACGCAGACAGGTCACTTCATACTGAACCATCAGCTCAAAGAGCTTAGCCCACCCCCACGATGATAGTACCGGGTTTTCTATACACCTTTTTCAGATCACAACTGTTCTACCAGTGCCAGATCAGTATCTCAATCAAGGTACCGATTCTTTGAAAGAAATATCCAAAATTTTTCTCATGTGCAAATTTTAGGACCCCGGAAGTGAGTGCCCTCGTCCACAGTGCGCTGAGCCCACTGGTTTCGGAGCCGTCAAGCAGGGAACCCCTAAAACTGATGCAGTTGCTGCTGGTGCTGCTGCAGGAGCACCCGGAGCAGTGGAAGCTGCTGGAGCAGCTGGAGGAGCCGCAGGTGGAGCTGCCGGTGGTGCAGCCGGTGGAGCTGCAGGAGCCGTTGGGGCAACCAGAGGAGCTGCAGCTGGAATTGCTGCCGGAGCTGCACAGTTGAGACTGCTAAGAAAGAGAGCAGTCAACAATGAGGCAATTCTGGATGTTCGAGCTGAGATCTCAGCAAATTGAGATCACCGACAAAAACCAACGTAAGTGAACAGTATTTTCCGCAGATCCTTATTTGACCACTATGAAAGTACTGCTTCAGGACTCGCTGCCATCAGCACTTCGAGCCATCGCACCAGCTGCGCTCGTCAGCAACGACCGCTTCGACTCCACCGTGTGCCTGTCTCCTCTCTCGTTCGCTGCTTTCATCGGCCTGGGAATCCTTCTGGCCACGGCTCTATCTGCCTTCGTTTTCTACACTGCACGACCCCATCACAAGTTCTAAGCGGCAGAAAGCGTACGGCAACCATATGAGGTGATTTCACTGGTCAATCCAATCAAATGCCTATTTCTATTCAGTGCGAACTTCACTCTTCACAATACCCGTCGTTGTTGGCTCTACAGCATCGCCGCCGCCTTCTCCCCATGCTGCTGTGTCGTCGTGTGGACGAACCTCGTCCGCTCATATCGCCCTCTCTGGGTGTCGTGCAATAAACCAGTTCGTAGCGAATGAAGATTTCTATCTCAAAATACAGCATTTTCAATTACAGTCCGTAAAAAAACATACACAGCTGCACAATTTTTTCACTATACTTTCCCTTGAACCCGGTTCTACACAAGGGGGTTTTTGAACAGCATCAGCTGCCTCGTAACTTGTGGCCGTTTGCGGAACTTGAACGTGGTCCTTCAAACCGCCTCAACTTGATACTCACACCTGCGCTCTCTCGCCTAAACAGTGGCTCGGAACTGCTGTGATCTCCCACATTCGATTTTTTTGCCACACTGTGATTGCCTCACGCACCCCACTCACCCCGCTAGATTGCCCTCCTCCCCCCTGGTTCACGTATCTCCCGTGTGGCAACGTGAGGAATGGGCGGTCGGCGCCGTTCTCCAATTGTCAGTGCCCTAGCCATCCACGGCAGGACCACCAAGAAAGTTCAAGTAGTCTATGAACCGACTTGCGGCAGACCTTGCCAAGGGATCTTCTGATTCCCTTGTTGACAGTCTGTTATTTTATACGCTCTCAAATAGAAACACGGGGCATAAGCTAGCTGAATCGAGGCCGATCTCGATTTCGACCAGATCATGATATCAAAGAAGGATTCTATGACAAGGTCTTAGAATCGGAGAAAGGGATGCGGGAATATACGCGTTTCGCAGTGATCGCTATGATCCTCTTCGGTCTGACAGACCATACTCTTCCCGCTCGCGTCGCTGTCCGCCCAGCCTGTCGCCGTCTGACTGTAGCGTTCAGCAAAGAGAGCGTTAGGGCAGCATCGACAAGAGTCCCATCAATGCAGAAATCAACGGGCAAAGAAGGGGTCCCATTTCTCGATTTTTGGGCCGTTTCTCATGGCTTTTCCTCCATCCTTGCACCACTGACCACATCTACCATTTACTTTATTTCTAATGGGCTGCTTTTTCATGGTCGTAACTCCGCGCTATGATCATCATTTAATATGAACAATGAGAAAATTCAGGTCAACCCCGTCGTTGGTACTTTTGGAATTTTTTTACGGCCCCACCCCTTCATGGGCAATTTAGGTGCAATAATATGAAAACTAGAGAAAGCATTTGAATATGTTGAATCGCGCCCTGGCGATGGAGCGCGTTTGCTGATCAGAAATAGGTGACGAACGGGGATATTGAAATGTAGACGAATTTTTCTTCGGTAAATACTAAATTCAGGTACTTCGGAAGATGAAGGTGGATTTCGAATCGTTGGAGGCTCAATTTTTTCTAAGTAAAGCTCGCTTGTGTCTCAAACAATTGAAATGAATAAGTTATTAAGCAAGAAATAAAATTGCACTACAATTTTTACCTTCCTCTTTCTAGGCTATAACTTCCTTCATATTCAAGCTTTTGCGCCGAAGTGATTTGATTTGAAAATTCAAATTATTCTCTCTCCAATCATGTCTAAATTTTCTTTCAAAGTTAATTTAATAAAAATTTAGCACGTTGGAACTTTTTTCTGTGCAAGTGCGACTTTTTAACCTTCAAACAATCATAAGCTTCCTTCAAACTCGTTGAATTAAGCTGAGCTGTAGGATTCAGACTTTCACTTTCTAGAAAGTACCCGAAACGTTCTTGAAAAGTCAGAAGTTAGTCCCGTTGGAAAATACTTTTTCTTGGGGGGTTTACGAGCTATTTTTCTGCAAATGCGACTTTTCAACCTTTAAACGATCATAACTTCCTTCAAAGTCATTCATTTGGGAAGCTGAACACGGATATGACAAACTACAGGATTCAAGCTTTCTTAAAAGTACCAAAACGTTCCTGAAAAGTCAGCAGTTCAAAAATTAGTCCCGTTGGACTTTTTTTGAGGGGCATTCTTCAAGCCATTTTCTTGAAACGCGGGTTTTTTTTAGTTTCACTGGCCGTAACCTCCAGGGAAAGCAATTCTTGTTGAACATAGGATGTGTTAGAATGCTTCGAGCATGCGCTTGCAGTGGCATACCCTGCCTTGGTGTGCGCCACGCCTCGGCCGCGCTTCTGATTCGCTGATTCGATTGAAAGCTCATTCAGAAGGAAGCGGCTTACAGATGCTCTAGCATCAATTATCTTGCGAAAACGTAACTTTGCTGGCTTATTATCCGATATTGACCAATAATCCCACTGCCGGCCACAGAAGAGGTACGACTCTCCCCTAAAACCTAAACCAAGTCGACCCCCCAGTTGGTACTTGTCCCAACATAGGGTTGATCCTGCCCACAAGGTATATTCCATCAATTGGTATCAGTTGGCGATCAAAATAGTAGAAGGGTGGGTAGCATCTACCTTTCTTACTCGGCTTGTTCTAGCAGTTGCCTTGTCCGTTCTTCTTCATAACACTACCTGACCACAGAGTCGGAGCACTCCATCAAGTTAACAACTCCAGATGACGTTGTGTGCAACACCCTATTTCGTAGGTAGGATAGTGCAGTCCAAGTGTATCGCAGATGTGCCGTTGTCGCGGAAAGCAAGCAGCAATGGCGCTAGGCCCCAACAAAGTGATCTGATATCAACTAATGTGAACTTATGGAGGTACCTCGTGCACACGCCGTGATTTATGTTGTCGTTTGATGGGTTAACCTTTCTGCAGAATGGCTTTCTTCTGAAACCTGAAAAGCAGACAACATACATGTAGTGCAATCAGCAAATGATCTTCTAATCTCCTGGAACTAATCTGGGGGCTGATTCATCACTAGCAGTGTCGAGCACGTGCTACTTCCACGAAGGCGGAACAGCATCCACGGCTCTATTGAATACCCTGAAGCTTCAATATTTTCAGATCACAGTATTGCTATGAGGCAGTGTCACAACTACGTTCATCTGGGGCGTAAATGAGCAGAACCACATTTCCTTCCACTAAAATGGATGTTCAGCCTAGATGATAGCATTTTGCCAATTCTGATTTATTCAGCCTAGATGATAGCATTCTGCCAGATTCTGATTTAAACATTATGTTCCTTCCAGCTTCACTGTGGGAGCTGGCTAAAGTGATGAATTGGATACAGCCGAGAACAAAAATGAAGAACTGCGTTGAGGTGAACCATGACACTGGTGGTTCGTTGATATTCATTTGCATTCCTACAGAGGAGGTCGTTTGGTTTCGATCGCAGCCTAGGCATTTCCTTTTGCCACTTCTCATAGCATCCTCGTGTACCTCACACATTTTCTTTTCTAGCTCGACTGCTATCAGTCTACCGTAAGCACCAATACTACATGAAAGGAGGAACGAAGTCATTACCTACTTCAATTCCATTTATTTACTATTTGTATTGTTTTATTACATTAAGTAATATGTGTGTGATATAAAAAGCGATTGGGCCCCTCTAGCGTGGTCTGCTCTGGTCTGCCACGTGGGCAAGGCAATTGCGGACTATTCTGGCGCCTGACCGAGACACTAGACAATTGAGAGACAGGTGACAGGTGAGGTGATGGTTTTTCTGGCGATAGAATTATCCACGGTAGTGATTTAAAGGATGATACCCGCAAAACTTGGTGCAGTCCGCGCCTGTTAAGCTTCTCGAAGCTGAAATAGTTCTGAGGAGAGTTTATATCTTCTTATCAAGGTAGAAACCTTAGCCTTACAAGTTTCATGACGCTTCATGTTAGACTGGCGCTTTGGAGGATGCGCGAAATGTTCATTCCGGAAAGAAGCCATGTTGAAACTCAGACAAAAGAATTCATCAACCAAAAATACGATCTCGGATGGAAAAAGGATTGTGTTTTCGCTTGTGATCGAGCTATTAGGCAAGCAAATTTCTGAAGAATGCATTCCACAACATCGCGCTATCAAGGACATCTTTTGGTTTTGTTACTGCCATTTTCGGCCACCGCAACTCCACAATCAGAAACTCTCCTACCGTCGCGTGGCGAAATGTTTTGCCCACAGCTCAGCATTTCTGTGATAAACATAGTGTTTTTGCATAGAGAGTCGGTTGCCAATTCACTAATAGTTACCCCGTTCGGTTTAGCGTGAAGACCTCGCTTCCAAATACTGAGTGATAGCAAGCTGCTACGACGCTTTGCCTCATCTCATGTATGCAGCACTTGGTTGGGCTGATGTTTGCTTGCTCCTCTAAGTAGTGTGAGAGGCAGTCAGTGCAAGCGCAACATAGCCGAAAAAATACGCAGAATTCGGGTTCAATGATATGATCACGTCTCTCGTGAGTGTGGCGACACCAAATTACAAATTAGTCTCCCACCTCGTACTCGGAAAAAAGGCCTAAAAAGTGCTCAGAAAAGCAGTGGTTTGATACGTTGCACGTGGCTAGAGTTAAGTCTGCATGAGGGTAAATCGTGCGCTGAGGAATCCTCGACGAGAGCGGTCGTATCCCCAGTGAAGGAGGGGGTCGCAAGTGTCGGGATCAGTAACAAGAAGCAGTGGTAGCCTGAGAGTAATGGAAACCGCTCCTCGCGGTGAATGCTGTTCCTGGGCGAATTTAACCAGTATCGTGCGCTTCATTTCCTGTTCTTTACAGTGGAGTGAGGTCTCGGAAGGAACTTTTGAGGACGTTTGGAAATTCATACTTGAGAAAAAAAGCAAATTTTGGTTCTAACCGCATAAGCATGCAACATTTAGTCCTTCCACCTTGCAATACTTCTTCATTCATTTGAAAGCGAAACCTTGAGAATTTCGGAGCCATTTCCATATTTGAACAATACTGCCCAAAAAAGCTGGGCGTGTTAAAAGAGTGACAGCACAACGAGGACGAAAATCTTAGCAAAGGCAATCGACCGGATTCCCCCAACAGGAACACTTCTTGACCTACCCAGGTTCACTTCATAACAATGAATATAGGCGAACGAAATGTGTATTGACCACAACCCAGACAGAAGTCTTTTAAGAGTTCTTAGCCTTTTGGGCGGACCTTCAAAGGATTCACAGATGTGGAACTCTCGTGCACGAAAATACCCGACAAGAGCGCTAAGGCCTTGCAAGGTAAAGCTGCTGCAGCTGAAAAAATTTTCCTTTATCAGACTGCTGTCCGATAGATTCTCATGGAGCGTGCCTTGAGGCACATTCCAGTATGGCTTGAGTAAGATTTGTAAGCGAACACCCGGAATTGAGGTATATTCACTAACATGCATGTTGCAATTATGTACTTTTACAATAGACCCTCTGGGTGCCAGAAACAGCCCTAAAGCTCGAAAAATAATTGAAGCTTCCGCTCTCGATTTGTTGTATTAACGAACTCCTTGACGTGCGTCACTAAATGATCGTATGTGCCCTACAGAATGAGTGCACTCGAACCGCTTTACACACTTTTTGGGCGTTCTCAGTTCAAAATGTACCCGTGTGGTTCCCAGATATTTCTTCTCCGATGAGGCAAACATTTGCAAGAAGTGAGATGATCGAGTCTGGATGCAGTCCGCTAATTATTATGCCAAGTGGCGGTCAAGAGGCGGCCAAAGTCAAGGTTTTCGCTTTCTTTGCTCAACGAAATCGCCACCACCCCATATATTACTAACCTCTTGCACAGCTGTTGATTGAGGTGTTTGTAGCTGTGAATGGCCCAATGGCGTTGAAGTGCTGTCATCGATGGGTCTAGCCATTCAGATGGCTACAGTTGCCAATCTTCTGAAATGATTAGCCCTTCCTCAAGGATAGGGCAAGTTGTTCTAGATCGCCTGCGTCCATTGCGAAAAGAGCAGTGTCTGAGTAATAAATACTACCACTACGTTGCACAACGATGAGCGTGGCGCGGTGATGCGGTCACTGAGATAAGCGTGAACGGTGTAATATTAATGAATGGCCGAATGAGGTCCCCAAATGGGTGCCAAAAATGTCCTGGGACCCCGTCAGCGGGCCACTGAGGTCACTCCGTCGTTTGAACACCTCACTAATGAACTCTGCCTCAAACGTTGATATCACCGCATTTCTCAGTAGATCTCTCAATTTCAATCATTTAAAGCGTCAGGGTGGTTTTTTCGAGTAGCTGATTGACTCTCGTAATTTGTTTTCTCTGGGTTGTAGAGAGGTTGTTATTGAGAGCTTTCTAAAATAGATGGTAGCATACAAAGTTCTTACAGTGGGACCAGAATTTCGAAAAATCCTGGAAGCCTGAAAATATTGAAACAATTTCCTACTCACAATATGACAAGTAGCGATGGATTCTCGAATGAAAGGTTCAACCACGACCGATCACGAAATCATTATGTAGTGTAGCGATTTGATTTTCTTGACTTGGCTGTATGTATAGCTCATGTTTTACACCACAGTTCACGTTGCAAAAGTTATTACAAGAATGCTGACTTGTGAGCAAAACATTCGCCCTAGCTAAAGAAACTTTGCTTCCATGCTGACTAGTTATGGTGCCTGCAACTACCATCGGAGCTGAGTTGGGGGGGGGAGTGGTGCCCCATGGTGTGATAATGGCATAATCGCCCAGAAAGCAATAGATCCGGGTACGAGTCCCGGCTGGAGCGAAGTTTTGCTCATAAGTCAGCATTCTTTTGATATCTGATCTCTTTAGATCTATAGACTTACAAGGGAGGTCGTTCAGGGTGTGCCAAGCTTTTTCAAAATGGTTTCTTGCATGACATTGGGGCACATATGGGGACCACAGAAGCATGGTTCATTTTTCCTGAACGGCCCTCTGAATACCAGAAAAGGGGTCCCTAGTTCGATTCCTCGTGGTGACAAATTTTTGCATTTCGAGTTGACGTTTCCAAATTTCGCAAAATGGAGTTAGCATGAATAATTAGTACCATATTCATGATTAGGAACGTCAGTAACCCTTACAAATAGACTTTGATTGAAAAACTGGTGAAAAAGGTGTGACTAGGGACCCCCTTTTCTGGTATTCAGAGGGCCGTTCAGGAAAAATTAACCATGGTTCTGTGGTTCCCGCATGTGCCTCTATATCATGCAAAAGACCGTTTTGAAAAAGCTTGGCACCCTGAAAGACCTTCCTTGTTAGACGCTATACGCCTATTAGCATAGCTGAAACCAAAAGACTGATTGGTGGCTACGGAACCTGATGAAATAACAAGCTTTTCTAGGGCGCGAAACAGCTATTTCGAAGTGGTAACTTCTGTTCTTGCAGCCAGTCCATCACATCATCAGAAGATCTTTTGTGCACTGCTATGAAAATGGAGCAGTGCGAAGTTGGCTTACTACAAAAACCATATGACAGGATCTTCATTGCATGAAGCCAGATGGAAGAGCGAGGCCAGGGCGTGATGGCCACCAGTTTCGCTCTTTTGAGGAGCCACTTCATCACGGAGGGCTATCTACTAGCTATTTGGAAGAACAAGAACACAAGGAGGTCCAGTGTAGCAATAGCTCTGGTTGCGGACCCAATTTATTCTTTTTCCAAGAACCGGGAGTGAGATCAGCGTTGCACGAAGTTTTCTCACAGATCGCTGACGGAGTAGGTACTCGTGCAGTACTGTGGCTTAACGTAAGCCAATGATTGGCTCATGTGTCGACTAACATGTACAGAAGAATGGATGCAAACACTGCTCGAATCCCGCCCGGGAAGAAAGCTTTGTTTCTAACCCAGTGTTTTTGTGAGAATTGCGCAGGCAGCCAAAAGAATCAGTTAGCAATCAAAAACAAAGCAAACTTATCTCACAAAATTGTTGAATGAGCTTCATTTATGATTCGGAATAGCCTTCTCCATAATCTGAAAGGACAGAAGCTATTTATTACCAACGGGCCCGACGTTTGCTTTGGATTCTGATGAAGGCAAAACTCATCAAGCTCATGGACCATGGAGCATGTGTCTCACTAAAAAATAGCGCCAGATTGAGGCCGAAACTCGATCTGAAGCCCAGAAGTTGTCACCAGTTCTGGTGCTCATTTCAAGAGTACAAGAAACTTCGATGTTCAGTCTACCTTTCAGGTGAAACCGACAACGGATGCGAGGTCGTCGTGCCAAGTCCTTTGATGCCTTTGTTTAGTGGAGTTCTCAGATCGAAATTTCTGATAGCGCGTCAC
>MU900008.1:0-21833 GCA_036418205.1 Ostertagia ostertagi | reverse complement strand
AACTCTATCTCAAATCAAGGTGGTCATTAGTGTGTATTCACAAATCAACTCCTACTTTTTAGGTGTTGGAATGCACCAGGTTTCTTATTAACTTTTTTTCTATGCATTCATCAAAGTGCGGATAGAAATCCACGTAAAAAGACCTACAGAATAGGGATGATTGGCACTTTACAATACCCACGAGCAACTTAAAGCAACAGTTCAGGAACGGTTTCGCGGGAAAAAACCACCAATAATGAAGTTGTAGATGAAAACCAGACGATTAATGTATGAAAAACTGGAAAAAAACGTCGGGGAGGGTCTTAGACAGGTACTCTCCCTCTGCCGCTCAGCAATGGATAAAGACGCACGTTGGACGAGTTGTCTGAACGTGCCCGCTGTAAACGCGCTCCATTTTTCAATCAATTTTCCCTGTGGTCCCAAAACGAGCACGATTGCCGACGCGTCCAATGACGGCCGGCAAGGGGCGGGATTGGGGAAATCCCCAAGAACACCCATGTTTGAGGGACTTTCCACCCTGTTTTTGAGTTTCTGAGGTAAGTTCGTTTATTATTTCCACTGCATATGTTCTTCACTAGGGCTCGTGTATCCCTCAGTAGTAGTGGCATTGAAATTTTCGGACCCTCCCTGAACTGTTGCTTTAAGGAATGCGCTAAAAATTTTCAAATTTTTTTTTTTATTGAGAACTAGAATAAGAAAAGTGGCAGTTCAAAAATATTACTTTCAAAAATATTCAAAGTTCTCTGTAGTTTCCAATCATCCACACCGAAGGCGGAGTACACGATGAAGAGGCAGCGCACTGGAAGTCAAGGTAGAAGTGGTCCAGTGATCTAGGGATTAAAAACTAACCAGTTACGGCCCAGCACCTGGAAAATGGGACTCTGCCGGCTGTGTTCCTCATTGATGCAACTCTCATCGGTGGTGCCCTCTTCTACGCTAACGCTCTCTCTCTCTCTCTCTGCTACACGGCTAGAGCTAGACGGCGAAAGAGTGAGCGAGCAGCGGTGCGAGCGGTACGAGTATGGCCTTGCTAGTCCGTTGGCCTTTGCTGAAGCGCGAATCATCTGCATTTTTAGGGAATTGCCTGTCTTTCTGACCAGGTGCATTTCCTCTTCTTCGACCTCCGATCTCATCGTGGAACCAACTTTATGCTCGAAAGAGCTTCTGGGCTTTTTTGTCATTTCGGCAGGGTGTAATTTTTGCTTTGGTAGGCGTCCAAACTTGCGCTTCGCTGCTTTTACGGGAATTCCTCCACCCTTGCTATCTATCACATCTAACCTTTTATTACAGCTTCTGAATAATATGTGGTTTCCCTCCTCTGAGCGAGCTCGCATGTGATGAATCTGCAGGAAGCTGTCTATTCTTCATGGGCCAAGCATCGGCCTGCGGCCGCAATCTATTTAGTATTTAGTTCAGGATTTTCACACGTGGTAATGTGGTTCAATGGCATTGATGGCAAATGGACGGCAACGCTGAGACTCTCCCTGTAATAATTCTGAAGCATAATTTTTTGCAACTCGCCTATATAAGTGATTGAAATGTTTGAACTAATCTTCTTCCTCCTAGCGCTACACTTGTGCGGGCCCATTCTGCGTGATTCATTCGGATGTATTCTGTATTTAGACTAATCCTGTGGTGCTTCGTTATGTGAACAAAGCTTTTATCAGGTGGCTTTTCAAAGTCAACTTAAAAACTCAGGAGGGTAGACTTGCTCTTTCAGAAAACTTTGAAAGAACTCTACATTGGCGCTGCGAATTTTAATATTTGAAGTAATTCATTTTGATGAAACCTATTCAAAAGTTTTATGAATCATTTACTTCTTCTCCAATCTCATTTCTAGCTTGTGGTTTCGGAGTCGCTGAATGGTGAAATATGTAGGTATTAGTTAGTCGCTTTTACTGCTGCGTTGTGAAGACGAAACCATCCAAAAGGAATCTCGCGCCCCTACCTTCTACGTTCTTTTGAGGTCTTTATTTTTCATTTTTATGCGTTCATGATCTTTCCCTTTTCTTGACAATTTTATCTTATGGAATCCTTGCCAAACTAAACCTCAGCTGAATGTGACGCAAGACAGATGGCCGACACATCCTCGGGGTTTTCGTATAAAGACAGCAATTTAAGAGAGCGAAGCGCATTCGGAAGCAATAAGCACCGTAGCGAACGCAAGTTAATTGGCCTGCCATTAAATCGGCTTCCTCAACGGTCGAAAGGTGTGCTGTTGCTGACCAAGGACTTCGAAAGCGCACTCCGACCACAAAAGCGTATCCTTTCCTCTGGTTCACTTTGGTGAATATTGGGAGAAGGCAACTCGACTGGAGCGGTGAATTGAACCTGGTGGTCGAGGAGTTCCTATACCGTTCCGATCTCCTGGGGCCGTATGCAACAAGCCCCGAAGGTCTTCGGGGATATATCCCCGAAGTCGTATGCAACAAGCCCCGAGGTTCGTCGGGGACATATCCCCGAAGTCGTATGCAACAAGCCCCGACGATCGTCGGGGACATATCCCCGAAGTCGTATGCAACAAGCCCCGACGATCGTCGGGGACATATCCCCGAAGTCGTATGCAACAAGCCCCGACGATCGTCGGGGACATATCCCCGAAGTCGTATGCAACAAGCCCCGACGATCGTCGGGGACATATCCCCGAAGTCGTATGCAACAAGCCCCGACGATCGTCGGGACATATCCCCGAAGTCGTATGCAACAAGCCCCGACGATCGTCGGGGACATATCCCCGAAGTCGTATGCAACAAGCCCCGACGATCGTCGGGGACATATCCCCGAAGTCGTATGCAACAAGCCCCGACGATCGTCGGGGACATATCCCCGAAGTCGTATGCAACAAGCCCCGACGATCGTCGGGGACATATCCCCGAAGTCGTATGCAACAAGCCCCGACGATCGTCGGGGACATATCCCCGAAGTCGTATGCAACAAGCCCCGACGATCGTCGGGGACATATCCCCGAAGTCGTATGCAACAAGCCCCGACGATCGTCGGGGACATATCCCCGAAGTCGTATGCAACAAGCCCCGACGATCGTCGGGGACATATCCCCGACGACCTTCGGGGCTTGTTGCATAGGGTCGTCGGGGAGGATTCGTCGGGGATGAATCCCCCTAGTCTCGACTAGGGGGATTCATCCCCGACGGCCTCCAAACGTACGTGTTACTTGAGCTAACTCAGTGGTCAGCCAGATTGGAACTGTCGACGGCGATATAAGGCTGCTTCGATAGTCCTGCTGGATCCCAAATCAAGCGAATCTGCAAGTAAAACGAGTATTCGATATTCGATATTCTCAGAAACGGAGTTCGGGCTTTGGTTGAGCTGGTGCTTCCTAGCTGCGAGGCAGCCATAAGACGTGCCGCATGTTGTTGTCGCAGTGGACTCATGACTCATTTCCACCGGTGACCGATTAGGGAAGACTCTGCTTTTGCCATCCAAGAATGGGTTTTCCCCAGGTGATCAGGCGTGCTTCCCGCTCATGGTCGGCCGGACCATAAGGTTTCCATCAAAACTTCACTCTGCAGCAGTCCTTGCCATACTGATGGCGTTTGCTGGTGCATCGGCTGCGCTCAGGTATCTGCTACAATACCCTGGTAGCAACGTGCGGAGGCACTCCCAATTTAGGGTGCAAGGGGCGCTCATCAAAAATGACCGCAGGCCCAGTATGAGGTTGAAGTTCATAGCTCGTTTCGTCTTTGCCGTTGCGATTGGACCACTAGCTCAGTACCCTATCAGTAGCAGAGACTGAGTCAAACACAGCGCTGATCTTCTCTGTTGTCCTCCTTGCTACAGAGTTCATTTGAGGATCGTAAAGCATAATCATTGATTGCAGTCACTGACCTATTTTTATTACTAGTTGATTAACCCGTTAAGGGCTTGCGCTTCCGAAACCACGCTGTTAAGGCACTTGAAGCATACTTCAACATACTAACGTATTTCGCAATGAAACGGTCTTAGACGGAAGGAATTTGAAATTGAATAGAAATGCGACAGGAATTATGAGACAACCCAATAAACAAACCCTTCTTGAACCTATCGCAATCACTGCTTTCAAGATACCTGACGAAGAGCGGCGGCGAACACCAGAAACATACCGCACTTCAACTACTAAAGGCACTGGCTTTGATTGAATTTGCCTCCATTCTCATGTTCCAAAACTGACGGTGAGCACTAGACGATAAGGCTAATAGAACACTTATTGCCAATTATGAACTTTTGGTGAAGTAACAAGTATCTATGCAAAGAAACTATGGATAGATGCTCACACTGGTCCAGGTGTTATGGACGGTCTCCAAATGTTATTCATCAAGCAAAACTCGAGATAGTCCCTCCGGGGCAGTAGACAAAAAGGAAATTGATTGCGCTGAATAGAATCACAGTGGAGCTTTCAGATCTAGTGACAGTGGGCAGGTGTAGGGGCCGTTTTACAATTTGCTACCCCGGTGCGAACGTCATGCTCACGTACGGATGGAGAGAGCTAACTGAATTGAGTTGTATTAATGTGAGAATGTCCATGGAGGAGACAGCATGAATCTTGGCATTTACGTCTTGAAGTCGTGCGCTACTTCAATCAGTTCTGTTGTAGCAGCGTATAGTGGCGCATTCAGATTTGCCGCGAATGTTGCGGTCTTCACCATACCAACTTTGGCCCTTGCAGTGTTTATGTAGGTGACTGATTATCAAATATGACATTAATTTGCATACAGGCCCTGGCGTCAAGTTTCTGATATCAACTTTCCTTTTATATGGACATTTTCTTGACAACTTTTTAACCGCCATCAGGGTGAAAATCGTGTCGAGGAAATAACCGCCTCTTTACGACCCCCCTCCAAAACATGGACTCTGATACGACCCCTTTTTGTCCTCTGCACATCCGGTTTTATATCAAAAAATGCTAGTTTCAGATGTGCGAGAGGGACGCAGCGCCACTGCCACGCAAATGCGGCTTGATCCAAAATGGATTCTAGATCCTAGATTCAATTCTGCTCAGATTAGGTTCTCCTTCTTTCCTTTAAAGACATTTAACCTTTGCCACATTGGCCGGAAAGTAGAACATTGAAGGAGGTACTGCCCCTACACAGTTGAACAGTCTCGCGCTCCAGTATAGCGGCGCTAACTACCCGCGATCGCGTCGCGCGCTGTGCCTAGAGCGCGCTAGTTGGAAAAATCGTCAAATGTACCCCCTATTTCAAAGGACTATAACTTTCTTCATTTGATAACCATTTCAGAAAGTGAAGGCAGCTTTTGAATGCACAAGACTTCTAGTTTCTAAATTGTGCTGAGCGTTTTCTAAGCACGCCTATTCTCGAGAGTGGGAGACGTCGAGAAATTGTCGAGGAAATTGAAATTTACATGCGAGTTCCCACTCTTTGGAAGACAGTAGCTGTCTTCATTGGCAATGCTTTGAAAATCGGAGGAAAGCGTTGTAAAGTAGAAGATTACGCTTTCTGATAGGTGCTCCAGTTGTTTCGAACGCTTTCTAGTTCGCGAGAAATCTGCGTCGAGGAAATGTCAAGGAAATTTTCGAAGTCACTCGAAAACTCTATTACTCCCTTGCCGTAGTAGGGAACTTCTTTGAACACCTTCAAAATACTTCTGTACGCGTCAGTTCGATGGAGTAAATTGAAAATGATGCACTTGGCGCGGATCCATTCCGTTCTTGTATGCGCCATGCAGTGACCCCACTCGGAGTCATTGGGAAGGTGTTTTGTCCTAGTGACGACTTGCTTAAGCACACCAAAAGATATTTCCAGTATTAACTAATTAGAATAACTCTTGTGGTCATAGTGATGTCTGATCATTCCTTTATTCAAATCGCTTCCTTTCCAACCCGTTCTGATGAATGACACGCTTGCGGTTGCAGGATCTGATGATGCCAAGAAGGCTGCGAATCTGCCTGTTTTGAACTTTCTACAGATGCTGTTCCTCCACTAAGTTCTCGAAGCATGTACATCATTCTAGAGTAGATACTCGCTGCCCTTTCCCTACGATTCTTTTGCAGGACGCGTTGCCTTCCTATGCCATACTGATCACTACACGAACCAAACCAACAACCACTTTCCATTTAAATTTTAATTCCAGACAGTTGTAAGATATTATTTGCATTAGGCTAACTACAACACTTGTGAAACTAATGATGACAGCAAATAAGTGGCAGCAGCACCGTTGTGTCCGTTGATTAAGCCTTTTGATTACGACCCCCTCCCACCCCTCGCGCAACTGTCATCTGAGCTTAACTACCCCCTGTCAGAGGAAATTTTCCTCGACGCGTTTATTGATCACTGCCTGGACACATGTCAAATTGCCCGTCTTGCGGACAGAATCACATGCAGTAATAACCTATTATATTAGGTCGGTCCATAATTTTTGAGAACCTTTGGTGTTTTTCGACTTAATTACTTATCTTATTTCTCTGATGTATTTATTCAGCATAGTATACATCACCATTATTACCAACATATAACCAATGCGAGGGTGGGTATTCAGTGTCTCTCTTGTAGAATTTCATAGAGTTCTGATCGAAGAAATATTGGATGTCGATTTTGACTTTATGGTGATTCAAGTGAGATTTCTTCTCCAGAAGGTGATTGAGAGAGGAGAGCGGATAGTCGTTCGTTGACGCAGGATTAGTGCTACAAGGCGGAGCTAAAAGAACTGACCGCCCGAGAGTCTCCAATTTTTTAGGAATTTTCTTAGCAAGGCGGGGCTCGAACGACCTCAGAGAAAAAATAGATTGATTTTAATTTAACTTTGCTTTCAAGTTGAAGGCGTTGCCATCAAGCTGTCAACGATTCTTCCCATCACTGACACTGGTATTAGTTGATGCCGGTCTTCAGCGCAAAGGCCCTCCCGTATTGCGCCAACGACTCAGGAAGTTCGAATTCAGAGGGAGTTGGGTTTGTACTGTCAGAACTCCCGAATCGTTTGAGCAAATCTACTGCGGCTCGTGGATTTGTTAGCACACTGCACCCAGTCCACATCACCAATGAGTATTATAGATGGTCATCCGAAGGAACTATAGGAAACCTACAGGAACTTGATGATGTCGGATTGGGTTGAGAACTGATTCGGGACTACAATTTTCCTTCGATCAGAACTCTATGAAAGTCCACAAGAGAGGCACTGAATACCCACCCTCGCATTGGCGATATGTTGTTAATAATAATGATGTATACTATGCTGGATAAGTAGATCAGAGAAATAAGATAAGTAATAAATCGAAAAAAACCACCAAAGGTTCTCAAAAAATTCGTGAGGACGCGACCTAATACGATATGAACCTGAAAAAAGTTTCTTGAGGACCCCGATCGATTCACCTAGACCTTGCTATGAAAAGTCTCCATCACGCATATTTCATAGTAACCGTGAGATGGTCCATTTGGTTCTGGGAGGCTTTGGGTTATTATTCCAATTAACGGCTGGTTAGCCGGCAATAGACAGTCTCACTCATTCCGCTGTTAACAATACATAACGCGATATCGCGGCTTGCCAGCTTTAGTGTTCGCCGGATGGACGGAATATAACCTGTCCGTTAAGGATGTGTCAAGTTGTGGAGTTATAGGCAGCGTACGAGAAGAGGTCGAGCGTTGAAATAGAGACGGGAATAAAACTTACCAAAGTAGGATTGAATAGTGAGAGTGGGTGGGGAGGTGGCAGAGGCAGGGTAAACGTTGCGTTTGAGAATCCTCGAACATGTCAGAGGCGGTCGCTATTGGCCCGCTGGGAGGAAAGAGAGTGGGAGCCGGATTGATGGAGCAGGATCATCACCGTCGGAGGACAAACGTCAAGGATCGAGTTCGATGCCAGGCTAGAGGATTTTCAATAACAATGTTATTTCTGCCACATAAAATTTTCGTGATTCTGAGGTGTCCGCGTAGTAATTCTTAGTTACTTCAGTGTTTTATCACCACACAAGTTAAAGAATCCGAAATTCGCACGTTTTCCAAGGGATATTTTATCTTTCAAGTGAGTCCTCGAATCTGAAGGGATGTGAAGCACACGGCGCATCCCAGAGTGGGCCCAGTTGGTTTGCGCGCTTCAACTACGGCTCTCTGGAGAAAGAATCTCAATTCAGGAAAAATCAAGAGGATTCTGAAAGGGTCCGTGTGAAATTACAGGGTGTGATTCAAAAACGAGGTCTTCAGCGTCAAATTCATGAGGATGTACCCTTCAAAGTTGAGATTTACGCCTAATTTTTCACACTTCCTGGAATGAAAAAAGCACGAGGATTCAAAATCTGCTCCTAGTTCACTATATAATCGCCTCTGAAAGGAACTGCAGTCGCTGAAACAGTGTCAATGCAGAGAAAAAGTACCTTTCGGCGGTACTCGAGCAAAAATCCTCGACGGGGCCATTTTTTGAATAGTGACATATTTAGCAATTCTAGATAACATTTAATTAAGCTAATCTTCTAGTTTTGGACGCTATATTATCAGTTTTGATAAAAATGAAGCAAGTTATGGCTTTGGAAACGTAAAAACTGAACGCCACTCCATCAGCGATTTTCCTCGTTAATTGATCTAAATTTGTTATTTCTTATAAATTTTTGTAATTTCAATACTGATTAGAAAAGAGCTCTTCAAACTCCCAAATCTGCTTTCAGATTGAAAATTCGTTCACTTTGAAGAAAGTTATAATCATTTGAATATTTGTTCAAATTTCAATAGTAAATAAGCTGCTCCACGGTCAACGCCAAAGTCCAGTCAACACACAGCTGGCGAAGGCGGTTGCAAGGCTTCTTTCAAGCGAAAGGGGAGTGTAAACTGAGAACCATACTCTTTGTAGAGCTAAAATTGGTAAGTCTTGCGGAGGAAACGGATAAAGAAGATCTTCACAAGAATGCTGGGTTGTGAAACATTCGCAAGGCGACTGCGGCCAAAAACAGCAGTTACAAAAACGTCAAAAGAATAAAGAAGAGATGTATACCATTTTTAGTTACCAGTTTGTCGTTTTTGCCCCGTTTTTCTCGTTTGCTCGTCTGGTAGGACTCATTAATAATGATCATTCTCTGACCTTTCCTACTGTTTTCTTCCTTGAACGACCTTTTTGGGGGAGGGTGGGGTAGCAGGGCTTTTTTTATCAAGCAGTTTGGGGGAGAAGTCTAAACAACCTTTTTTGTATGGTTGGCTTTGAAGAGGTTGGTTCATTGGACCTTCGGCCTGGGGTGGGGAGGTCGTGATGGAGAGATTTCCAAATTTCTCGACACTAGTTCGCGTTGACCTGGGTGGGAGTGCATAGGTCGAATGTTGTGAAGTAGATGGAGTAAACCCTAACAGTAGCTGCAGAATCCGCAAACGGCAGAGCAATTCGTGTTGCGCGAGGATTTCGCCATCGTCTTTGTCTTTATGCTTGTCGTGTTCTGTCTTACGTCCTTTTCCTGAAGAAACTTTCATTCTCTATTGTTCATCATTCCGTTCGCGTGACTTCAAGTCTTATTCAAAAAAGATACTGTCAGGCCAAATTTCAACGAGTGGTTCCAGGCTTCAAATGAACGGTTTCCTTGTCTACTTAGCGACACTGCACGCAGCTCTGTTTGTCGCCTATTCACAGTCCGATTCTCAGGTGAGTACTGCTTGCTACTCCTACCTGGTGCACAAATCCGACCTTTGTTCCCAAAGTTGCACTTTCAGTTCGGTAAGCCGTGTTCGTCGTCATATCAGTGCTGGAGGACAGAGCCGATCCTAGACGACGGGTTGCCAATCTCCATCTCTGGTGCGTTTCCAAAGGCTGTTATTTCTGAAGCCTTGAAAACTTTCTCAAAACGCGGAAGTGCGCGGCATTAGTGCAACTGAAAATTCAAACTCTACAAATACATAAAACTTGTGGACAGGTGGTGTGCATATGTTCTAGTGTCCTAACCGTCAGACAAATCTGGGTGGTACCAAGTGATAGAACCCAGCGGACAAAGGGTTCGTTGTTTTATACGAGAACTGTCTCACCATAAACCTCGACCTGAGGCCTGCGTTTTATCCATTTTCTACAACCACATGCTGAGAAAGGTTTGGGAGGCTTCGCCCCCAATTCCTCCGAAATTATTTGAGCGCAGGCACATCGTGGAGCAAAATTATGGCAGCCAGTTAAACGGCAAAATGTTATTCGATTTCAATACATAGAGCAGCTACCACACTACAAAGAACACACTTTTTCCAAAAAAAAGCCATCAAGACGCTCTCTGTCCCTTGAAACAATATTCATGCCCTTGAACAAAGGCTCGAGTTGGCCGCCAAGGAGGCGCGTTTATTACGGCGAGGAGGTAGTCAGCTTAGGATACTCCATGTCTCTGTATCAGGTCCTCCGAAAAAAAGAACCTCGGTGGGGCGGTGCACATACTGAGTGTGACAGTGACTGTGGCTGAATCGAGGAGCAGATTTATTATAGCCGCATTTCATCCCCAAGCGTCCACCTCACTGCTCGCAATTGAGAGCTTCTAAAAACTTAAATACACTGGTGTGCAAAACTTGAAGTAGCTTTCCATGACGTGTTACTGGCGAGTAACATAACTCTATGGAACCTAACCACACAGAGAAAGAGCTGCTACAGTGCAGTACAAACAGCAATGATCGAAACCGTTAACCGTACACAAAGCTATCACTATTTATTTTTCCCCCTCTACTATGTACCTTGTCCTTTAAGTCCTGCACACCAGTTACGACGCTCCTTCTTCCCATTAAAGGCAAAGTTCGGGCTCAGACCCACCTAATAAGCCCTTAAAGTGGCTAGAAGTGCATGGGACGCAAGCTGCAGGCGACTCGCCAAGTTCCCGCATCGAAATGCGTCACTAAGGCGCTAGGGGCCAAGGACTTTGACACGCTCCACCTGTTGCGACACGCTCCGCCCACCGCTCGATATCTTGTCTGCGTCGCAATGTTGATCTGCTATGCTCTCTCTCTCGGACTTCTCTACCGCTCTCCGCGCTCACATTATCTCTCATCTCCCTGCCGGCCTTTTGAACTTCTCCGCAGCGTAGAGCAAAAGGCTCGTATTTTCCTGTGTATTTCACGATTTTTTTTCTTTTTTCTCCACTGGCGGTCCACCTCCCACCCCTACATCACATTTGAGTAGAATTACCTCATCAGTTTAAGCTGAATCTTGCCTTTAAGCAAAACAATCCTGTCATTCCATCGAAAAGTCCTCGATCGAGTTTCTTCTGCCTCGAATAAAAAATCACGCTCTTTTTAAGTTTTACTTTCAGCGCCAGTACGAACGAAGCGACTTGAAATAGCATCAAGAACTCGAGGAGGTGCGTTGCAAATTTTTTCATCTCCCAACATCTTTCGCTTTAATTCCCGTGCATTTTCAGCACGCTGTCGTTGCACGGAGAACGTATGCCGCATGTTCCATCTTCCCACAGGACTATATCTGCCATGCGAGGAGTTCTAAAGTGTTTTGTTGCTTCGAGACGGCGATAATGAATGTTGTTCCCGTATGTCTTGTTAAAACGTGATTGGAACTCTGAGTTCCAGAATGTTCAAAAGTTTGAAGGAAAGCGAAATTATTATATTGCCAAGCAGCTCGAGTGTTGATCACATTATTTTCCCGTGTACGAATTTCTGCCTACAGTGAATTCGAGTTTTACCCAGAATTTGTAGGAGATGCACAAAGGGTCAAACAATTTCCAAGTTGTGTTCACTTATACACTGCGACGCATAATTATAGTTCCACCTACAATTTCAGTACCCGGCTGGATATCATTTTCTCACGATACGGCGCTTATCTCAGTCGGATAGTAATCAGGGTTCCTCCCAGTCATATCCTGTAGCATCCTTGAGAAATTTGTTCGTTATGAAGTCACCCCGACAAATTCCAGCGTGAGCTGACACTTCAACAACTCCTGCGTCTCTTTTGCTAGGATTTCCCTTTTACGGAAGTGTGACAGCGGTTTTGCCTTTGCTATAAGCTAAGGAACTTGAATGGATAATAATTCCAAATTTTGATTGGGTAAAAGCAAAATGCAGCGGAGAAGCTAAAGCGGATATTTTCGAAAAAATAAGGATAAAAAATTGTTGCTTTCTCAAACTGGATTTCCGTGTTAATATTCAGATTCGCGTTTATATGTGTCACAATTTATCTGTAGAGCCTTTTCCAAAAACATCCCCAGATTCAAGTTTTTGGGAAATTTGTAGGTGGAACTAAATTATGCGTCGCAGTGTAGGCTCCATTTTTGGAGGCGAAAATCCGGCAATGTGTTCGCCTTGCGCAGGGCGTGATCATGACTCTACACGACCCATTATAAAATCAGTGTCAACGAGAACTTGTCATTTCCTCAGACAACTGGAAGGCATACCTAGTAGGATGGAAAGTAGCGTAGGAACAACATGTGACATTTTTTCGAGGAGGCACTCGAAGCAATTTTATGGAGCGGTAAGGATTCGGACGGTTGTCGCATAGTTAGCAAATTTTTGATTGTATCGGAGTGCGCTGATCGTGATAGTATTGGGTTGATGCATAATTATTGCGGCTTTTTCCAACAGATTTTATTCAGCGAAAACGACAAAATTATTCAACAAAAACATGTTTAAATAATAACCCCGGAGCGTGGTCACCATCCCACAAGAATGCTTCCCATTTGCTTTTCTCTCGGTGATTCCACGGATAAAAAAGTCACGATTCTCGGAGACGATCCACGCTCTAACACTGGCCACCAACGCATCCAGCTCATCCTAAAATTTGTTCGTTTGCCAGTTTTTCAACGTCTGATTGAATTGCTAGTCTGTAGGAGCTCCGCTCGGTAGATGTGGCGTTTTAAACTTCTTGAACGATCCTTCGTCTTGGGTTTTGCTAATTGCTCCCTCGCTGAGAAGTTTGATGAGATCGCGGAATGGCCCCGCCGCCTTCTAACATTTATAGAAGTAGTAAGCATGTGTGGTGAAGATGAGGACAATTTCCGATAAGCATTTCTGTTAATGGAAGAAAGAAGAATATTCTCATGAAAAAAAACAGAAACTCAAACGCCAATCTTCTCGAGAAAAGAACGCGCGAAAAAAGCCGCAATAATTATGCATCAACCTAATACTATCATAATCTATTGCTAATTTTTAGGAAGATAATTTCATTTCAAGCTGCTGTACCTTCTGATTTCTCTGCACTAGTTTTGCCCCTAACCATAAGCGTTCGCGGCGACCTCTCATTCCCTGCACATACCATACAATTTTCTCACTTACGAGGTCAACATCTCATGGGGGTCGGGTTCCAGCACCAACCCCAAAGGGTAATGTTGTATAAATAGATAAATTGGTCTCATTGCAATACACAACGTCACGTGTAATGAGAGCTCAACACGTGATTTGAGAGAGAATCGGGTTTGTTGACAGGACGCTTCGCTCTTCCCTCAATCCCCGGCTTCTCCCTCCATTCTCCTCTAGCAACAATTATGCCACCATGACGAATGGTCGATTACGGAAAACTACTGCTTGGTGGGAAGCTTGTCGCAATCATAACATCACGTTGGAATGCTACCTCAATACATTAAAGTCCCAGCTTCAAGAGCGCTTGGTTTCTCTCTCCTCCAACTCCCTACCCTGCTCTGCACTCGCCTCGAACTGCTACGGCAGCATAACGTGCTGATGCTGAAGAGTGCGCGCAGTGGATGAATTTAATAGGCAATTTGATATGTTGCCCACATTGGTGCACGCACGAGCCGAGTTCCTCAGTTATCGAGCCGACCCTCAGTTTAGCGACACATGCAATGAACTCCACGACGATTCCGTTCTAATCCCCTCATCAGATGTTATCACCCCTACTAGCCACCAATGTTTCCCCGTTCCGCTGCCTTAAAATCAACCTCTAACAACTCTGACACTATGAGGGTGAGAGCTATGAATTTCTTGACAGACGGAAATACATAGTTAGCGAATTATTTATAGTAGGACACGTATGTACAAAGGCATAATTCACACTCTGTCTCCCTATCTTTTATGCACAAGGGAAAGTGATTCACCCATATGGCTACTACCCCTTTCGAAGCTGAGATCACTACAATTCACAATAGTCCCAGTTGAACCGTCCACTCCCAAATGGTAGGCCCTGCGTCTGTACTACAAGTCGCGCTCCCGTACTTTGCTTTTAGCTGCTGCTAGAATGTGCTTTTTCCTTCTCAACAAGCGCGCAAAGAACGTGCTATTTATGTTTAACGTGGGAAAAATCATTTGTTCAAGGGGTAGTTTCACACGGGGTGTGGAACGACAAATGCGTGGGTCGCATTCGCCGTCTTCAAAAGAATTGTATAAAGCTGCAACGAACAAGGTATCAAAAAGACCCATGGATTGTTGACCATCATGGATAATTCTGAAGAGTTCACACATCCCCTTGATGACATCAGACTGTACCATAAACTTTCCCTTCAATGGGAAAAAATTTCCAAAATATCATTGGCTTGCTTTCAAACATGTTTTTTTTTCGAGAATTCTGCAAAATGCGGAATCTCGAAAAATCTCGAAAAATCTTCATATCTCAAAAAGCCCTGCGTGTGCACTTAGCCTAGCGAAGCGAAATGGACTAGTGGATAAGGATAAAGCACAGTTAAAAGAAAAGGAGAGATAAAAACTTTGTTGTCCCCATAGATCGCTATCGTCGACTGAACTTTCCAAAAGGATCACCGGGTTATGAACAAGGCGCTCGCGCCCAAGGCGTGAATTAACCTTCTACCTCTCACTTACTGGGCAAATGCGCCACAAGATACGCTACCGGGGCAACGTTTCACCCTAACCAGCTTTTGTGGTATATTTACCAGAGGTTATCAGCACTCACACGCCTAACGTGACAAGCCACTTCGACAGCGAACCGCAAGGCGCAAGCTTTAACAATTAATGAGCTGTTTGTTTGTTGACTGCTGTACGTCGCAGTGTCGCGTCATGGCATGCTTGCAACAAAGATATACGAAAATAAAAGGCTGAGCTTAAGGTGTAGCGGTACCTCGTACGCCACCTGTAGGCGTATCTGCGAAATACGTGGAGAGCTGCGGCGTTCGAGTCCCACTCAGGGGCAACATTTTTGTGGTCTTCCACTCAGCATTATCTTGCGATACACTCACGCGAACGCCCGCGCTAAAACGGCAGTTAGCAAACGAAAACCATGAATCTTCTTCTAACACGTTGGCGACCAAGCGGATTTTGGGGTGTCTGCCGCGTGGGACCACGAAAAACCAGCAAGTAAATTTATCGCAAAAGCTACTAGATATAGCAAATTCAATGCGCTGATCACGAATATGGCAATGGTTCAGAGCGCTCGCGTCACTGGGCGCCAGTTTGACGCCAGCGTGGCGCCATCTTGGCGCCACGAATACTTTTCATGTCAGATTCGGCGAAAAGCTGTAAGTAGAGGTTATTCTACGCCGTGAGCACGAATACGGCCCTGATCACGAATATGACAACTTGTGGCGCCAAATTGGCGCCAATTTGGCGCCACAAGTTGCTCAGCAGCCTTGATAAGAGCCCATACTATGAGAGTGTTAAAATAATTATAATATTCTATATACTATTGTATATACTAATATTTGATGTTTCCAAGTCTCAGTAATATTTATAAGGAGTTATACTTTCACACTTATGTATGAGCACTGAGTTTCCCGATAATATTGATTGTAAGAGTCACGTGCCTGCGATCTACAGCCTATCGATAAGTGGTCAGCATACTTTCCGACGAACATGGGCGTTATTACGCTAAATGCCATACTAAGAAAGTGAGAACTCAATGTAATAAGTGCGAAGGCTTCTTCTGTATCGAGTGCTTTCAGACACGCCACAAATCATGCGAGAAATCGTAATTGTTAATTGCATTATATTATGTTCATTGTTATTTTCAAAATATAGTAAAACCAAATCAAGTGAAGTACCTAATGCAAATGAATTATTAGCCTGATAAATAAAGAAGTGGTGAAAAAAGAAAAAAAATCCAAGCATTTCTATAATTTGGGGGTGTCGCCCGACATCGGGCGCCATTGTCGCCATGTTAAAGCTGTCAGTCGCTGGGTGCTATCGCCCTGTCACAATATACAGAATGGGCATAAACTACTGAAACTCAGAGAAGATTCTGACTCTAAGGAGTATTTTATCACCTGCCACATCATTTTGCCATCAGTAGGTAGAAATATTCACGCATCTACCACAAACTCTACCCTCGCCGCTTTTGAATGCACCGCACGAGCTCCTTTTGTGGGCGAGGCATCTCCTTCGGGGGGCGCATCGAGGTGGCTTCGATATCCGTCTCCACACCTTTCCAGGGTAGCCTGCTAGAGATTTTGGGTTTTTTTTATTTTTTTTTTTTTTTTTTGTTTTTTTGAGCGCTTATGCAGGCTTTGAACCCTGCAACACAGAGACACAACAGTCGAGTGTGTTCGAATAATGACTGCGATAAAAAATTTTTCCACACTGCGAACTGAAGGTTTCAATGCCAAGGAAGCGCGGTCGCTAAATTTCTCCAAATCAATGTCCTGCCCAGGATGGTCAGGTTTCAGATCGCAAGGCACGGGCCAATATGTAGGGTTCACACATGAACTATGCAGAGCTTCAAATAGGTCCCTCACCAAAATAGGCGATCATCATCTTTAAGTTTTAGAGCTCGGGTAGGGGCAAACCTGAAACGCGTACGAGCCATTGCCGAGCTCTAGCGTGAGATACCCTAACCCGGCCAAATTTCAAAACAACCTCCTATTTCGAAGCTGTGGAACCAAAGCCCATTTGAAGTTCTAGATTTTGGAACTTTTTGAACCCACAAAGCAGTTGACTCATTGTTACATATGAGGACCAAGGTTCGATCTTCCAGACATGGAGGTGTTAAGTGGGTACACTTTCCCCTACAGTATCTCCTTACATAAATGCAGCCATGGGGCCAAAACTCATTGCAGAGAATGCTTACTTTATGTGTATATATTGTTAGAAGTCCTACTGGGAACACATTATTTAAATATTAACTGCCATTGCAGTTCGGTCAAAAGCTTTATATCAAGGAACAAGTCAGAACCGAACAAACGAGCCTGATGTTTATGCTCTAACAGCCGTCTAAAAATCATTGGAGATCACTTCGACACTGATATGACGATATCACAGAAGGCGATGAGAGTGAAATGTCAGCTTGAATAGAAGAATTTTGTACGCTCCGATCGCAAATCACGAGGGCCAAATGAATCTGAAAAAGGACGATTGAAGAAAACGTGCACAGAATCGGTCTGAAAATCGAACAATCATATAGTTCGCATGAAATTAAGCAATCAATGAAGTGTCCGACATTTTCCCTTCTCCGGATGCGCCTCGAACTCTACTTTCACCTACAGCCATGATGGCTTGTGAATGCAATTTTGTCTATGCTATGATCTATGGCGACAGTCGATGAAGAAATGAGTGGTTTAATCCTCCTAGATGGAGCGGGCACGATTGAGCGACAATAGAATTACGGAAGGCTTGGTTGGCCTGGACGAGCTTCTATTTAGGATCTGACCCCCAATCCGTGATTGTTTTGTACGCCAAGACGCTTACCCTTCCACGGAGTGCAAGCACGTCCTAATAAGCAACCCCATGAGGTAGCGTGCTCTGCACGTGAAATGTATAGGCGCCTCACAAAAAAGGAAGTAGAAAATTTAGAGCAAGAAAAAGTAGTAAAAAATAAAAAAAAACTGGCTAAATCACGAGGCAGGTGCTCTTCAAATTGCAAATATGCATCAAGTGTGTGACGAGTAAGGGAGCAAGTGACTTACAATCCCTACGGACTGGCCGTTCCGCGTTCGAATCCATAAAATTCCTCAACATCTTCACAATATTCCAGAATGCGTAGTCCGGCCTTAAAGCCACGTGACCAGGAAACCTGAAACTTCAACTAAAATTCAAGAAGTTATTTCTATAGCGTAAGGGCTTAGTTGTTGTGGTCATCGATACAGTAACGGACGCTATCGCAAAATACGCGGTATTTCGAGGGCAATGCATTCTGAACATGTTCTTTTTGTTAAAAATGGGGTTAGGCTAGGCGGAGTAGGAGTCATGCCAGGTGGCCAATTTCATGCTCCCCGGAATTCCTGCCTTCCTCCTTCCTCAAAAACTCACCTGCCTCCAAACAGCTCTATCATAAACCATGTATTTGATTTCCTTACAAAATCGTAAAGGCATTTGTTTTGGGACCATTTACTTACGTTTTAAGAGTCAGCATACTCATAGTGAACGCCGACTGCCAGTGACTTCACAAGAGTGAGGGATTGAACGATCATGAGACGAAACGAACGACCTTCTTCTAGTGTTCATTTTTTTATGCTCTTTAGTGAGTAATCACTCCAGTCATTGCTCATATAATTTTCATTAATGAAATAGTGCTAACGGAATTTTGTTTTAGTAAAATTTTTAAGTTGCCACTATCCAGTATTACCCTGGTTCTATTGAAAACAAATCTCGAAGAACAGAGATACTCCCATCGAAAAATCTCATAAGACCCATTAAAACCAATTTCTTAGAAAAACTCAACTCTGAAAACGTATGACGTGTATAATAAAAAAATGGTAAGCATAGGTGAAACACTGCAAAGGAAATTAACATTGTAAATGATTCTAACTAAAAGGAGAAAAACCACTCAAAATAGCGAATTAGTTCCGCTGGTCAAGGTAGTTAAATGATGGGAAGCAGGAAATTGGTAAGTTGTAGATAATGGGCAACTTAGAAATATTTATAGAAGTAAGCTGTACTTCTATTAAAATTTGCAACCCGACAGTAGGCCCGTCGTGCAGCCAGTAGGACAAAAACGCAGATGGGTTAAGGGACGAGGAGTGGCATCATGCATTGCGCATTTCGCACCATGTTCAATAGAATGTACTACAGCACGTCCCATATCACACAGCGCGTTGCTGCAACTCGTCCGCTGATCCGTCTGCGTCCTTGCCTTCTCGCGGCGCGACGGACCCCCTGTCGGGTACCGTAAAATTCACGATTTGTACCAGAGAAATTATTACTAGATTGCGTTGGAGGAGCAAGTAAGCAAAGGAGAACTTAAAATCAGGCAGCGCCAGAGCAGAAAACGACGACTGCAGATAATTTCTCTGGTACAAATCGGGCTTCTGGTTCCAGCAGAGTGGCTGACGAACTTCTTCAACCAAGTCGTTCGCAGAAAAGAAAGTGCCGGAGAGTTGGCAACAGAGCACGACGATCCCGATTTGGAAGAAAAAGGGGAGTCCTGCAGATTGCACGAGCTACCGACCAATTCGTCTGCTCTCCCACAGCATGAAGGTATTCGAACGAATTGTAGATCGCCGTATTCGTGACATAGTCCAGCTTACCGTGAACCAATGCGGCTTCGTGACTGGCTGCGGCACCATTGATGCCATACACGCCGCTCGTCTTCTGCTAGAAAAACACCGTGAAAAACAAAAGCCGGTGCATTTGCCTTTCTAGACTTGGAGAAGGCTTTCGATCGCGTTCCACGTGAGTAATATGGTACGCCTTACGACAACATGGCGTCCCGAAGAGCTTATTGAGTGGGTTCGCATGCTTTACTCGAGCCCAAAGAGCCGAGTGCAAACGTCAGCTGGCGTTTCGACGGAATTCCCCATCTCTGTTGGGGTACATCAGGGCTCTGCGCTTTCCCCACTTCTTTTTGTTGTCGTCATGGATGCCATCTCACGAGATCTTCAGAAACCGGCTCCATGGACGCTTCTCTATGCTGATGACGTGATGCTCGCCTGCGAAGACAAAAACGTACTCGAACAACAAGCGCAAGCTTGGTGCGATCGCCTAGCGATGTTCGGACTCAGGTTGAACGTTAGGAAGACTGAGTACCTGACAACCGACACGAGCGAGTGCGGTTCTATCAAAATAAATGGAGTAGAGCTGACACGTGCAACGACATTCAAGTACCTTGGATCAGCAATTGCGTCTGATGGCAGTATGAGTACTGAGGTGAACTCGCGTGTGAGTGCGGCTTGGTCCAAGTGGCGTTCTATGACGGGAGTTCTCTGTGACAAGAAAATCCCAGAACGCCTAAAATCGAAGATCTATAGGACAGTCATAAGACCAGTGGCATTGTACGGCGCTGAGTGCTGGCCAGCGACCAGGGACACTGAAACTCGCCTCGGTGTAATGGAGACGAAGATGCTGCGCTGGACGGCTGGTGTCACGCGATTAGATCGCGTCCGGAACGATGTCATACGAGAACGCTTTGGTGTAGCTCCCATTGCTGATAAAATGCGCGAAGCTCGGCTTCGTTGGTTTGGCCACGTTCTTCGCGGAAATGATGACAGTGTTCGCAAGATCGGCCTCAACATAGACGTGCACGGAAAGCGGCCCAAGGGGCGCCCGAAACAGCGCTGGCTCGATACGTTGCACGCAGACTTGAAGTTGGTTAACATCCACCCCGACCAAGCATTTAATCGGGAAAAGTGGCGACAGCACATCAGAAAAGCGGACCCCGCCAACAAGCGGGACAAACGCTGAAGAATAAGAAGAAGAAATCGGGCTTCCGTTGCAGCTCTCGGTGCGGAACTTGCGTTTTCTGCGGGTGGCGCGAAACATGCGCTACCTATGAAGTATGGATGACACTAGAAGAATTAAGGGCGCTCTGCCAGTAAGAGGAAGCAAGTGTTCGTGTGATCTGCTCTAATTCCAACTTCCCTAAAAGAATCCTTCAAAATGAAGGACCGTTAGCGGCTTCATTCCTACACTCTTTCTTTCCTGCCATTCGTCAGGAAAAGATAAAAACATCCGAATCTGCACCAAAAGCCGGACACAGTCATATATATATATGCTCGGTGAAGTTTACTTTTCCCTCCAAATAACATAAGGAATTACGTAGCAGTAGTAGTAGATCAGCAAATCGGGAATTCAAATAAAAATAAGTGGTGCGACCGATAACATACCCTTCTTGTGATTCTACCGTCGTCCGATCCGGCAGGGCGCTTGATTCTACGCAGCTCACGAGAGTAACAACGGCGAGGAGCAGAAGATGTTGCGTGGCCATCAGCTGAAAAACGGGTCAGATGGCACAGTAATGGGCAGGCGCCGCGGCAGTCACGAATAAAAATGATGACCAAAGTACGCCATAATGAAGAAACAAAATATCAACGCCACATCACTCAAAGGCGGAGTTTACAATGAAAAAGCAATCTTTCAAAAATCATGGTAGAGGCGGTCAGTGGTGCGGGGACGAAGCATGAGAAACATTCCAGAAACCGAGGAGTGAAGCCCCTTCTCTGCCCGTTGATCTCCGCATTGGTGCCACTCCATCAGTGCTGCCATCTTCAACGTTTACGCTCTCTCTATCTCACCCCATCTCTGCTAAACGGCTATAGTCCGACGGGAGCAGGGCGGGCAGACAGCGGCGCTAGCGGCGCGGGTATGGCCCGTCTAGGCCGCTGGGGACGTACCCTCCACTGGGAATGAGCCCTGAGGAGGCCCGCCTGCCTTTCAACTGATGTATTTGCACTTCTTCGACATTTAAACTTATCGTCGAATCCTCTTTCAAAATATTTTATACTGTTGAAAGTAAATATACAGGGATGGCCAGGAAAAAAATTTGCTCATGACGTACACCTGCAAGTTTACGGGCCTACGGTAACCGCTGCAGCTCAAATTTGCTACATATTCTCGTCAATCGGTTTACTGGCTTGGCTTCTTAGAGGGACTAGCTGTAAATACCAGCAGATCCTCTTCCAACTTTTTCCGATAGCGTCGTAATGATACGCAATCTGTTGAGGACCTCGTTGAGCTCTAACTGCTCAGCATGTTCCCGAGAATTCTTCTGATGTCGACAGTATGGAAGATTTCTGAATGTCGAACAACAGTTTGAGGCTCCAAAAATTTTATTTCAAAAAGCTTCAAAAGTCTGAATATCAAAAGCTTTTCAAAATAACTTGCAATATTTCG
>MU899968.1:0-11918 GCA_036418205.1 Ostertagia ostertagi | reverse complement strand
CTGTTGTTCCAGTTCCACAAATTCGTCGACCTCATCCCCATCCTAGAGCGAGTTCAATCAATACAACCCCCTTCCCCACCACCATCACCACTAGCCGTAGACGAGGGTCTCCCGATACGACCGGCACCCTCACCATCATGGCTGTTTCTACAGTATTTGGTTCTGAGACCAGTCGACACAGCTCCGATTACCAATCTTTTGACCTTCACCAACGTCAAATGAGACCCCACCCCAAAAAATACAACACCTTCCCTGTTGAGAACTGCGCGATGCACGATTGCCCTGATCGCAACCTCCTAGAGCTTCACTTTTTGAGTTTTGAAAGGGCAATGTCGGAAAGGATTGTTCCGCTGAAGCCCAAAATTTTGAGGAAGAGATTCAGTCAAAGGCGGATTTTGCGACGGAAAGGTAGCCCGTTAGAAATTAAGTTAAAGATGGTCAATGGTGCACAAAAGAAAAATGGCATAGAACCCGAGAAATGGGACCTTTTCCTTACCCGTTGATTTCTGCATTGATGCGACTCTCATCGGTGCTGCCCTCTTCAACGCTAACGCTCTCTCTGCCAGTCCGCTAGCTAGAGGCTCAGACAGCGAAAGGAGAGCGTACTGCGCCCATAGTGCGCCAATGTTTGATTGCCAAGGGCATCCTTTGATGCGAATTACGTGTCGCTCCCTCAGAAGATTCGCCTCTCCCCACTGGACAATTTCTCCTTCTTCGGTCTTCGCCCTTAGAGTGGAATCTCTATCAGGCTGTTGTCTGGCGCTCTCTCATCTGTAGCGCTCTCTCGCCTCATACTCTCCTCTCCGCGCTTAGTCTCTCATTCCCTTAGCACAGCCGATTAGGAAGGTGAGTGAGCCCTTAACCTATTTCGACGGATTCTTTTCCTTTTTTCTTTACTGCCGGCCCATTTCGCACCAATACATTCGCATTCGTGTGCAAGAGCCACACCAATGTGATCCTGGGGCATGCCTTTAATTTCAGCGTTTCATTCAATTTCTATACTTTCCTTTCCTATTTCAGTTCACCGCACTTTATTCATCACTGGGAAACATTCCCACAGCTTTATTCCCCTCAAGTATTTCATAAAGTTCCTCAACCATCTACCCTTCACTTCCACCTGGTACGAATGCTTTGAATCACTTTCAATGAAAATGAATCGCATTGTGACATCATTCAAATATGAGAGAATGGTCAATGAGCGTTACCCTTTATTTCTGTGACATTGAAGGAACTAAACCAAGTGACTAAGTACGAAGTTCTATGTTTGCAAAGACCGAAGTGTCAAGTGTTTATAGCCTTTTTATGGTCGTTATGAGAGATGTACGTGCAGAATCAAATGTTGCTGTGTAAATTAATACCATAGTGATTTTATATGTATACATGCAGTCAAAACATTTAGAATTTTAAAAGAGTCTACAACACCTGACCCTAAACTGCACCCTTGAGAAGTTCGGGCAACAAGTGACACCCACATAGCGGCGCTCCGCCACGGAAGAGAAGAATTGTTAGTTCATAAGAGATAAATGGGGACTATACGAAGGATGGCAGAAAACTTCGGAACCATTTTTGAATGGTTTTCACACAGCTCTTTTTGCTTCAAATTCCATCCTCTACATGATTGCTCTCCTAAATCGCTTGGGGCTTGGATATTGCGAAAAAACACCGAAAAAAATTGAGAAAATCGTGCGAGCTGCAAAACTGGGAACTAAAAGACTAACTCCGGGATTTAACAAGGTGCTATCAGCGCTTTGTGGTGATAGCTTAGCTGTGGAACGACCTGAAAGTGGAAAGAAGCAAGAGATATCCTTGGGAACGCTGCAATTAAGGCCTTAACCTTCAGGTAGTGGTAGTAAATGTGGTACGATGGCGAGAAAGGGTGGTCAAAGAAGGCAAAATACGCGAGAGAGCACGTCGTTTGAGAGAGCACGCTGATCTCTCATCAATGCACGCTGATCTCACCACCTCTCGCGGCGGGTAGGATGCGTTGGAAAGGGAGTCGATGGTTGCGGGCCCGTAAGGACTAGCGCCCTAACCGCGCAGTTTTTGCGACGAAGCTGGAGTGATCCAGTTACGTACGGACCTTACAATTTCCCCCGTGGAATCCCTCCTACTAGACCGGGTCGCCTGGGTTTGCTTTTAATCTATTACCACCCACTTAAATTGGCATAAAAGATGACGCTATTGAAGTGAAGCAGCATCCGAAGTTCGACTCACCAGTTAACTGCAAGCATATTCTCCGCGAGTGTCTTCTTCTGCTCATCAGTACATCCTTCTTGATCCATGCAAGCCTTGGCTGTCGCAGTGAATCTAGCAAGGCTTATTCCAAATAAAGCCATGTCTGCCATACATTGTTGCGTCACTCCTGCTGTCGAGAGTGCAGTTCCATCAAATATCTGAAGGGTAAACTGCGAAACTCAGAGGGATACCTTCGAGCGGCTTGCGTTTCTGATACCAAATAGCTAGCGCCAGCCTAGCCGGCCATATATAAGCATAGACGCAATTTAGTTGTTTCAGCTTGTTGGGTTTGACTTAGAAGAGCTTCGTTTTTGAGCCTGGCTAGATGCGTATTCAAGCCCCCACCCCCTCCCCCCACCCCCCCCCGTTCGCTAAGAGAGCGACAATTATTTCACCGGACGAATGCGGAGTGCTCAGGTTATAAAGAATCGTAACGATGGGCTCAAGATAAGCCTTGTTCATTTTAATTTTGGCATCGTTAAAGTTGTATTGCTCACAGAGGAGACACTGCTCGAGGAGGGCTGCCCCAATAGGGTTTTGAAGGCGGTCATTCCAGTTACTGGACATCTAAATTTAATCTATCTCCACTTTGAACAATATTAGAAGGAACATGTCGTGGAACTGCAATGGCAATGAGCAACGCATCAGCAGCAAGGTAGACGACATCCGAGAAAGTGCTTACAAGCAAATTTGTGCTTGTCAGTAAAGGTGACAATACTTATAAGAGAGAACTGTTAGAATTCCTCTGCAGCCGACTAACCACTTCTCTTATCAAATTTGAGTTTTTGCTAGCTTCATTTCAGCGGTAGCAACACGTATCGCAATTGAAGGATGCTTGCCTGACCTGGAAATATCAACACCCACCCTTTATCGTAGTGCATAAAGCAGCTCATCGTCATAGAAATCACCCAATTTTCGATAGCATGGCATATAGAAAATCTGTTGAAGATCATTCATAGAATTCACAGATTCTTGCCTCAATCAGAAATCTTAGTTTATGAGTCACCAAAATACCAAAAACTCAAGTTTGCTTTTGGTAAAACAAATCAAAAAACTTAGAACTTACATTTCCAAATTTCCGCCTTACATCTGCCACTAACGCTACCTCCGTTCTCGTGGTGCTAACGCAAAGTACTATTTTTTGAATTTTCAACCATGGTAATGAATCCATTCTTCACTTCACCTAATTGTGTCAGTATTTTGCTACAAAGCTCCAGTTCAAACGCACCAATTCAGCCCTTTCTATAAGCCGCCTTATACGTCATTATCCCACGGCGTACTTCCTTTCCATCAGCTCCTTCTTTCTCCGTCCGTCGTGTCATTTGGGTGACGAAGTGAATTCCAAAGCCTGGTTTCTTTTAGAAAAACTAGTTTTCAACGAAACTTTTGTATGTAATGGATTTGTATAGGAGCTTTGAGGCTAGGATGATTTGCAGCAACAAAATCATACCAAATTGATGGGATAACAGCGGTCGATAATTGAATAGTAGATGCCAAAATCACCGAAAATGAAAAAAAGAAGGCGAATGCAAACGCCGTAATGAAGCCCTTGAATAATGCTTAATTCTCTTCCACCCTGAACTGAGTAGTGGCGTATCCGATCAAGTTGCCTGAACTCGCTTACTCCATGGCTTCATTTAGCCTGCCTGCATTTGAAGAAGCCTCCAATGGCAATTCAAATTGGATGTTAAGGGGGTGTGTGCGACATATCTCGTCCATATTTCACTTTTACTGTAATTTGTAATATCAAACTGGTTTTTAGCTCACGTTGGTAAGTCCGTGGCGCCATCGTCAAACACCTTCAAGCAGCTTCAACCGGCGGCAACGGCGCAATTGTCTACTCGCGGGCTACTCTATCCTACCTACGGAACCTACTGTTCAACTTTATCTGATTTTGCTGCTTCTAGTGATTTGATATATGTAAATAACGTAGTAAATACATGTAGAGTCCATAAAAGCGAAAAATGAAATGAGGTTACTCATTCTTGCGACACGTAGATCTATCTACATGTGTACTAAGAACAGTTTACAAGTCCTTCAGGATTGAAGTTACACGTTCAGGATACCATCGAGATGACTGATAACAGCTCATGGAATAAAAAATGAGTACGGCCCACTCGAGCGTTCAGTTCAAAATACTTGCCTTTCAGAATGAAGCTTGTTCTGTAAGAGAAATAATTCCAGATACTTGTATAGTTTTTTCTCGGCACATGGTTACCAAGATTGGCTCTCAAACAATGTTTTGCAGAAATTGGGAAGAACACCTTGTCGCTTACTTCCAGTATGATTGGACACTTCGGTAAAATTTGTAAAGCTAACATTTTTTCGATTTGAAGACGTGTACGTGTATCACAGTAATACCCGGTTAGTGGAGCATGGGACAGTCCAAAATCGAAAATGTCACCAAAAATCGTTTCGTAGGCCCAGATGGTCAACGAGTTGTCACCGAATACATAGCACAGGCATTGGTTCAAATGCATACGTCCTGAGCAGCAAAATGATTGTATTAGGTTGTCTCATAAGTAGTGGCGCATTTTTTCAAACGGAAATTTTTCTTGTGAACCTCTAATGTTTTACAATGTTTCATATACCATTCGATAGGAAATTATCTGCTCTACAAGAAGGTATGTACCCTTTTTTTGATTGTTGCAAATTGTTTGAGTTTTAGGCATGCAAAGTGGGAGCTTCAGACGACGAATTTTCGCCAAACCGACAGCTGACCTAAACTTTATACTTCCCTAGAAGAAATCAATCAATAATGTAACTATAACTTACTCATAACCTCTACTAAACATTCCACATTTAGGTTCCCTAAAAGCTTGTCTCGTTTAATTTTGAGATTTAGTTATTCCAGTGCAACTCGGTGGTTGCCTGCCGGCTTTTGTGGCACTCGATCCTTGGTTGAAGGTGAACAGCAGAAGGTGCCGGAAGTGTTCCTTTTCGTCGACTTGACATACCACCATTTTCTATGCTGAAACTCGAACAGGATTGAAATCAAAACCCAAAATCACTTTACTAAAGGTGTATAAAGTGGCGTCAATACCTAAGAATCGGAATGGAAAATTCCACTCTGAACGAAGCTCTATGGGTTGACAGGCGACCACCGAGTTGCACTGGAATAACTAAATCTCAAAATTAAACGAGACAAGCTTTTAGGGAACCTAAATGTGGAATGTTTAGTAGAGGTTATGAGTAAGTTATAGTTACATTATTGATTGATTTCTTCTAGGGAAGTATAAAGTTTAGGTCAGCTGTCGGTTTGGCGAAAATTCGTCGTCCGGAGCTCCCACTTTGCATGCCTAAAACTCAAACAATTTGCAACAATCAAAAAAAGGGTACATACCTTCTTGTAGAGCAGATAATTTCCTATCGAATGGTATATGAAACATTGTAAAACATTAGAGGTTCACAAGAAAAATTTCCGTTTGAAAAAATGCGCCACTACTTATGAGACAACCTAATAGAAAAATAGCATACTAACAGCTTTTGAGCGTTCAACATTAGTTGAGATGTAAGGTGCCACAGAATGTGATATATTCAAGATCACCAAGCGAGTAGCTGACCATGTTTACACTCTTTTGTGGCTCTTTTGGCTCGCGCCGGGATTAGGCTCGCCCACTTATTTCATACCCGAGCGTGCAAGCGCCCTTTTCGCGGCTTGAAAGGGCACTGTAAAAAACTGACAGCAAACCTAATCTTAAAAACAATCTTTCTTCGGGTATTCTTGCTTTACTACTCTCTTTGTCACTTATCGGACCTGCACTACGGTGGACTTTTGTTGTTTCAGTCCTGACAATGGTATTGCCTTTAGAATCGGCGAAAAGGGCACCATAAAAAAGGTGTTGGTATTCGTGTATGCTCAGCCTTACTATGCAATATTTATTTATTTATTTACATAGTCTAGTTTTCGAATATCCTTTCGACTTTCAAAACGATTTTAGCTTACGGCCAATGGCAAAGTTTATTCGTAATATCGTATTTATAGTTGTTATAAGAAGTCCTAGAAACCCTCGAAAAACGATATGTGAGGCAACAAAATGAGCACAGTCAAACGTACAGTATAGCAGTGGTATCACAGAATTGAGGCAGGAATCACGGCAAGATCCATTTTAGATCAGAGATCACTGGAGGCTAATGAATGAAAGGAAATTATTAGTAAAATTACTGATAAACGAGGAACTGACAGAAGGTCGTCCACGTCAAAGATATACAACTTTAAATGTATCAGATGCTAATGGCAGTTGAATAGTTGATTGGAGGACTTCATTCCTTCTAAGAGTGACTTTTTTGGAAACATACAGTAAGACAGATCTTACCTAAAGACAAAAAACGAATATTCACAGTGACAACAAATTGTCTGGTTAGGCGAGCAGCGAACTGTGGAAAGGCTCAGATAAGGTTGTAACTGTTAGAGTTGAGAGCAGAACGTGAGCGCATCATTGGCAGCATATTCAGCGACGCTGCAAGCCAACGATGTGACATCATATGAAAGCGCTTCTGAAAGGATAAGGATCCAAACACTCTTCTTTCATGGTTGCTGATCTCAAAAACAAAAGTAAAGAAACGCTTAAAGTATTGACTGCGAAATTGGAAAAGTTTGTTTATCAGTACGATCAATGCCGAATCTGTACACCTGTTCACACTTTGGGACAAAAAGCAAATTGTACCTCCATCGATACCTGCCCAAAGGGGCTAGGCTTAGCCCTTTTGTGCTAAGCCTAGCCCCTTTGGGCCAGTATCGATAAAGGAACGGTCGAAAGGGTCAGGAATAGGGAGTGAGGGAAAAGTGAGTGAGTGGGTAAAACGAAAAAAGTAGGCTGGTCTTGTAGGTGAAATGAATTTTGCAGCCCACAGTAGCTCGTTCTAGAGAGAACTTCAACGTCTGTTCGGGAAACTCTCATAGAAGGGTGTTGCATGCGTGGTTTTCAGGCACAGAAGGCAGCCACAATTTGGACTACGAGGAGCATTTTCCGAGCTGCTATCTGCCCCTCCTTGTATATTACTGTTAGAATACTCGAACCCTGTGGACACAGCCTTCAAAGTGCTGGCAACCAGAGCCTGCAAAAGCTGATCATGAAGTTGGGGTCTCTGCGGGCTGCTTTTGGAGAGGCGGGGGAGCTCCTGAGTGACTCACTGCACAGACTGATGAGGAATTGAAGTAGTATTGTTCCTCATTTGACAGTCAATTCTGGCTCAGAGCAGGATTCGCACTGACGATTAAACCGCCAGATTAGGAATTTTCCCGATTTCTAGTCATTTGCATTCACCCATATACCTTCGCAACTTTCTTTGCCGTTCTTCATATTTTTCGAAGGTTTTGAATTCCTCATTAGTTTACTGGTGCTATCGCAAGATAGGGGGCATTTAAGGAAGAATGTAGGATGGAGCAGGAACATAGATTAGAAAATCACTCGAGCACCCTGTAGGCTCTCCTCCCTGAATAAGGCTTAGCCGTGATTTCAACAAAATGAAGATGTTACACAGTTTTGAATCCATTCAGACCACAGTGACCCCTTTGCGATAGCGCCAGTTTACCGTAGTGTTAAGCCTGCTAAATCCTTACCGCCCGAATTCGTCGACTGCAGATACAACATCGACTCTTCTTCTCGATCACAGGCGTTATACTGCAAAAGCAAGAGTTCGCTATACGAAGCATGATAGTTTCATGGGAAACAGATTACATTGGTGGCTCCGCAACGGATTGTTCCTCGTTCTCCATCAGCAGTTTCGATCTCTTCATCGACCTGAAAATATTTCATCATTAATGATACGACTTCGGTAATGTGTAGTTAAGAAGAAGGTAACATACCGAGGTAACTTTCCGCATAAGCTTGGTGTTGAAACACGTACCTTGACGGTCTGAATAGAAAGTGTCAATAAAATCAACTAGCATCTAACTCTCTCTACATGTGCAGATATTTGTTTTTTTTCAAATTTAATAACGACTCTAGTAGTCGATCTTTACAAGACATGTTACAATTAAGAATCATTGATTTTGGTTTCCATAATGCAAGAAGTATAACTATGGGGTGAGTCAAGGTGTGTCGAACATAAGAGATGCAGTGCCCTGCGGTCAAAACTGCAAACCGTGGGGTAATTCACAACTCGGATACCGCGCTTATAGGTCCGCCAACCTCAACCGAGAACCAAGGATGAAAATGCCCCATTGTCTTCCCTCTTCTCAACGGCTTAGTGGGCTCCGGGGTCTCGTGACAACATAAACATTTTTTTATGTCTTGTTGCAAGTAACAGGCCGTGATTCCAAAAATGCTCCTTCAGTTTCACTTCTTCTCTGAATTCCCCGAATCCTTTTGTTGGTCGAAAAGAGAACTTAATACACGCAGCAGGTATGGCTGGAAGGGTCATAGTCGGCAAGAATGGCCGCCCGTAAATTACATGTGACTGAGATGATCGACAGAACTCTTCTCGTGCAGCAACTATACGATCGTGTTTTTCTTGTTCTTGTGAGATCTGAGCCAGAGTGCGTCGCTTGCCCAATAGGATATGACCAGACCTTTCGAACTGATGTGGAAGGCGGCAGGACGGAATGGAGACCTAAGAAACGGGCAGAATCGAACAGCTGCCTAATCATAGAAGTCAAAAGAGTTTTATGTATCGCAAGGCATAACGGACTCAAACTCACATGAAGTCATGCACCTTTACGATCTCACCAGGAAAGCGTTCTAGAACTTCCCATGGAACTTTGAACTGACCTGGACCTAGGTTAATGATAGAGCCCGGGATAGATGGACACAAATGTAAGATCCAATCTACACGTGTAGCGCACTGGAGACGATTAGCTGATCGAAGTTCGATCTCCGCGGTATCGAATTTGCATGCGTAGTTGGCCGCTTTCAGAGTGGGGCAAAGGCGTCTCGCCAAGAACAGACGTCATCTTCGTAACCAGGCCTATCAGAATCAGGCTCAACCGTCCGTTCGCACAACTCAAACGAGGGGGTCGCATTTGTGATTTCGGGAAGGGGGGTCGCATTCCGAGGTTGAGCAAGGTTATAACAGTGGGAGCGGAGCTTCGGGGGTTTAAGGTGTGCGCTTTTGAACGTTTTTTTCCTTTTACGAAATTAAGCAAGATCTCACACGCTGCTCATGGTACCCCTGTACCTCCCCGCAGTCCCTGCTCCGCCGTTCAATCAGGCTTTTTTTGGAGAAAGATGGGCGAGTTTGTATGCGAGCTCGGCTGCAGAAATCAAATATAATAGAAAACACGCCCATGATGGCGAGGGTGGGTCAGATAGGGAGAGGACGCGTATGAAAAAGCCTATCTAAGTCTCATCGGTGGGGTGGGGTCGCACCAAGGCACCAAGGGTGAGTCGCAAAATTTTTGAAATGTGCATAGAGACGGTGACCATGTCCCAGAACCGCCTTGCAATGGCCACTTCAAACTGTCATTGTCGTGAAGGATCAAGAAAAGTTATCAATCCGCAGCAATACTTTTACACTTCCCGAGTGAAAATATAAAAGGATAACAATATTTCCATAAGGTACCTGTTCACATGTAATACCCGACATGTTCTTCCCGTTGCACTCCTTGATAAGGTCACCTTCTTGTAGATGTGTTGCCTAAAATAAAGGACGCATGTGACGGACATCAAAGCTTTGCGCTACACTCTAACCCTGACTGTGACTTAGCGTCCACATCACGGACACATATTTCCGCTTATCGAACTACAATGCGGAATCGCCAAGCCTCGCCGGTGGATAGTTTCCCGATGTATCTCTACCTGAAGATGTTAATTTATTATAAATATACCTGAGTTTTTCCCTCACTGAATGGCCCTCTATTCATTCCCCGCCCCCTGAATGTAATTTTATCAGCTCAGAGAAATGGGCATCTCACCTCAACGCAAGATCGTCATCAGAGTAATTTGCAGTCATGAGCTTGGACTGCAACGATGCGTATTTTCTTCAACACTGCACAGATTCGAGTACGCATAGAACGTCAAACGCATGAAGTGCTTGAAGGAACATGGGAGTTACGAGTCGCATACATTGTTCCCAAACGTCAAAGAAGGTCTACTAGGCTGTCTGGTGGACGTGAAAACTTAATTCAAGCTTTTACTCCTTTGAACACCGCGATTTATTCGATCGATTTCTCGGTCAACAGTGTCCTATATCAGTTCCAGAAACATAACATCTTTCTCTGTTCTCATCGAGGACGAGTCCATCCCACCTCCGCTCCCAGAGCCACTCCTCAATCAGGCCTTGCAACCTGAGATTACAACAACCATGGGGTTGCTTCTGATCTGGTATACAGTGCGTTTCAAAAGTATGTGCACACCCTCAAAATTCACGTTTGAAAGGGAACCATGAGGTTTCGTGCTATGAAATCCTTCTCAATCGATTTCTCGTAGTCGATAACCTATCAATGGAAGCAAAGCAGATAATATCGCCTCACTTTCGAAAAAAATTTTGGATGAAATTTTTTTCTTTGTTTCAAAAGTATGTGCACACTTAACAAAAGACAAAAACATAGCTGAGATTAGAAATCAGTGGGGCCTCCAGAGTTTCTAATTAGCTCAAACATCCTGTCCGGCATAATCTGAACCACGTTTGGCATAGCTGTTTCGTCGCTGTCGGCCCAAATAGCCTCTACCGCCGCCTTCAGTTCATCCGCGGTATTATACTGCCGGTTGCTAAAGTTAACTGCCAAGGGCTCCCTATAGGGTTGCAGTAAGAGGACACACAAGCCAATCTATCGCTTCAGCACCATTTGGTTAAGGCCATTCTTTGGTAGATTGCGAAGCATCGAAAGACACGTGGTCCTGTTGCCAAAAATGCAATTTTCGCTCCGCTTCGCTAAGAAAGGCAACAGGCGACATTGGAGCACTGCTTGGTATTCTTTACAGTTCATACGCAATAATGGAATGGCAACTTCTGAATTTCCTCTGATTGCGAAACCGCCGCAGACCCATCAACGGGCCTCTTCCCGAAATTCCTTCTCGAGAGCACGAGCGACTCACGGCCAAGCCTCTCCAGTAGTAGCAAAATCCACCCGGCCCGTCAAGATCGAACTCTTTCCATGAGTTAAGATTACCTGAGGAGAGAAAGTTCCATTAAAAAGTTGCTTGTTTTGAAAATAGGAAATTCTCGAAAAAGCGTGTCTTCTCCCGGTGTCCTATCCTATGTTGCCGTGTCTGTACGAGCAGACTCCAATGTGGCTAACTTGTGCTGGGCCTTGAAGTGAGTAGCCTTTCCTCAGCGTCTGTCGAGTGGTGTATTCATTTGAGCGGATGAGGGACTTAGTGGTTATTTTCGAGGCTGGAATAAAAATCTGAGCTCGGACTGTCAATGAAGAATTCGACAGGATGTGGGCTACTCTTTTGTTGTTCTGAGCAGTCAAGGATCGTGGATGGAGCAGAGTGCGTGCTGAGTATAATTATCAGGGTGCCGGATAAATCTTCGAATGCATTAAGGAGAACGACCAAGTTATCGTGCGATTTCTAGATTGGAACGTTCATTATCATGCGCAGAACCTTAGATCTGAGCTTGCTCATCTTCAGGAAGAAGTATGGCGCGAATTGACATGATGACGAAGTAAAAACAGCAAAGTCGGATTGAAATCGGTGGAAAATTCGGCGCCAAAATCTGATCTTCTTCAAGTGTGCACATACTTTTGAAACAAAGAAAAAAATTCCATCCAAAAATTTTCTCCGAAAGTGAAGCGA
>MU899952.1:0-10773 GCA_036418205.1 Ostertagia ostertagi | reverse complement strand
GTAGCGTGCTCGTGGGACCACGCCTCTTTTTGGCGCGCCCAACTCTTGCACAACATGGGGCAAAATTGTCCCTAAAAGCAGTTTTCTATTAAATTTTTGACCTTGGCAATATCCAAAATTTGACCGCAGGCTTTCATATCATACATTGTTGAAAAGAGAATTGAACTATGGGAAGGGAACTCGGACTCAAAGGGAAACATGGTGAAAACTCCAGAAGATTGTACAATAGAATTTTAGCTTCACCCTCTCTTCGTATTAGAAAACTATGAAGAGATGGAGAATGGCTGGCCGCTAAAAATCTTCAGTCTGATAATACAAAATCCCAGATAATATGCCGCCGAACTAATTGCCACACTTGAAATTTTGTGTAAATAAGCTCCTAAAAAACACTTCTGTTAACAGTGCTAGACATAGATATAATGAAGCTTGCTAATAATTACTAGATGTTAGAAATGTTACAAATGCGCAAAGAAGAAGGTTTGAGATGGCACCCACCGGCGGGGTGCCGTCGTCGCCAAAGGGTTGAAAGATCTCTCACATTTCTTATTGGTTACATTACGACACATGATGGCAATGACTTCAACATTAGGTGCACGATTTTGGCTCACGAGACCGAGATTTCGTCAAGGAAGGCATTGGAAGCATTTTGGATTTCAGCCAGAAATCCAGAAATGAATAACCGAAATGAGTGTGTCTCCATCACAAATGATCTCTTGCCATTCATGCAACATTGCGAGTTTCTTGCATAATCAGCGAACGTGCTTGTCCGATATACTGATACAGTATAAGGACAGCAAAGTAACATCATTCGCTACTAATGTTTACTAACTGAGTGTAGTATTTCGCTACACTTCGCGGTGGAACAAGGTGAGCTTAGCTTTTGTGTTCTGGAGTTTTCCGTGCGTCCCTGACAGACGTCAGAAACGCTAGAGGGGAGGAGGCGTTTGATAGGGTAGTGTGCACTTCTAAGCTTTGAGCCATGTTCAGGCCTTTGAAAACGACGGAACGGTCGAAACGTTGGCCAGAATGAAATCTCCACCTAGACAACCTCAAAAATGGGTTGTCCAGAAAATCCTGCGACACTTTGTCCAAGATTTTTGACTGTACCTTTTTTGTTGAATGGGATATTCAATCAGCACGGTTATCACCGGTAGCACGTAGGAGACGTGTACTTTTTCTGGGCAACTTCTCAACCCTCTTACTTTAGAAATCCGGCGTTTGCTTCGAAAAGAAGCGCTTCATCCAATTTTCGAGGTGACCTCAATCATTGGATTTTTTCTCTTCGAGGTAGCGCTTCAGTGTACTAATTACGCAAATTTAGAAACGACTAAGCACTGCAGAATTTCCCGATCAAAATCCACGATCTCTTCATGTGTAATCCTTCGCCACATACAGATATGGGTTAGGGTGGGGTAACACCGTATCGAGAATTTCTGCGTGATTTGACGCATGGCTTCGGCCAAATTTCGAAGGTTGTTAAAGCCGACAATGGTCGTTACCCTGGTGCAGGTATCCAGCAGCTTTCTGTAGCGAATCAGTTTGCAACCTCATCAGAAACACTAAAAAGTCCTTCTTGACGAAGGCCTGCTTTTGTTCCTGCGGGCAGCTTTCCTCCTTGTCGAATCCAGTAGTGCTTATGTGTATAGTTTAGTCGAGACCAGCCACGGATCTCTTTCACTGAGGGTCCTCTCTCACTGAAAGATCTTAAAGTCGAGACCAGAGTTACCGTTTCTAGCCTCATTTGTCAAAAGATTCCTTCGATGCGAAAGAAGAAGAGAAATCTGAATCATGGTCACACGGTTCGCCTCCCCAGACTGGCGCAACCCATGTGGTGTCAATGGCGAACATACTGATCTGTAACCGAGATCGTGCAGATCCTCGACAATTGTCGAATGAATGCACATAAGCGTTGTTGTTAACCTACTACTGGTACCAACCGGCTGCGCCTCTTGGAAGTTGAGTAAACGCTTGTCAGTCATCGTCTACTGCCGTCCAGCTCCGTGCCCCATTTCGAACAAAATATCTCCAGTTGCGAGGGAACAAGGCCAACGGGACACCATGGCCTAGTGAATGACATCCCTCCTGACTACAGCACAGATGCTAGCTGCAAGGACACAAACGGGTGGCTTTACAGGAGCTCGAAAAATAAAATAGGTCAAAAGATGTGTTGATTCAGAGACAAGTTTGAAACAGTTAAACGCCTGCACGTAGCCTCCATTTACGCTTCTGCCGAAACCTCCGAAGATACACTGCAGCAATCAAATACCAAAACTACTGGAGAGTTTGACCTTTCCCTAAAGAACTTTGTTTCAAAAAGTCGCAACGGTTTTCTGGACTATAACAAACTCACATTACGCATAACAACAGAGACTGCCGAATTTTGAAGATGCGAGAATTTGGGAGTCCAAACAATGTTTCACAAGAATGCTGGACTGTGAACAAAACTTTCCGAAGGATCAGAACAGAACTAAATTCTGATACACTTTCACCATCTTCTGAGACGATTTGTTCTGCAACCTGTGTTACCTGACAAATAGCGGCCACGTAGGTATGTCGAAAAAAGGTATGAGGCTCCTGCTTTTAAAATTCGCCACATCCGAAACTAGTGAATTCCACTGTTAGTTTCCTCTTTCCAACTCCCAATTAAGGGTCAATCAACTTTCATCTGCTAACGTCTTGGCAGCATTACACATCTGAACTGGGGGGCTCTGGTACATATCGACAAGCGTGACGCTGTCTCTAGTCTCCCGGATGCTACTTAGTCCTCCAATTCGCACTACAACAAGTAGTCTTGATAATCACTTCTGAAATGATGCAGTAGTTCTTTCCGCCGGTCAGGGAAACCCGGTAAGCCGGATTAGCTACAAGTCGGTGCTGTGGGACAACACATTTTGTTAGAAACTAGTGCCTCTATAAAACCTGACATCTTCAGACATTTCGCTTGAAATTGCTAAAATTCATCGAGGGGAGTGGTCCTATAATATAAACGGAATTTCGTCGCTCAGCATACCATCTGGTCCTTTCATCATGCTGGCACCTCAAGCATTAGGGCACGTTGGAGGCTATTCGTAACCAGTTAGGGCAGCTACGTCATCTGCCGAAATTTGTGACTCTTTGCGCTCTTCTTCTCCAGTGCAGACATCCGCTGCTGTTCAGAGCATGTTCCTTGCAACAGGTCGTCTAATTAGAAGAGGATAAGATAACTGGCAGCAGACGATGATGTTGGCTGATAAAAGTTGCTTATCAACATCGTGAAGAAATTGAAAGAAGGAATCAAGAGTGGTATCATGCTGAGATTCAGGTTTTTCCTAAGCGGTAAAGGAGAGCTTCTAAATAGTTTACAATTAACAAAGCCTGGATCAACCATCTCCTTGTGCTGAAGGATCTCTATCGTATACCGCTCAAAAGATACATCGTGAACAGTTACAGCCTTTCATCGCGTTTCAGCAAAAAGGCACTCTCTATGCCATAACAACTTTGCTGTCGCGCTTACTGGCGTAGGTTTCAGTGGGCTTTCGTCATCAACATAAGCAAGTACTAACTATGTACTAACATAGCCCCGAAGATAACGTAGTTCTGAACGCAGACGCTCAGCTAAGTTGATGCTTTCTGTAAGCCGGAGCAGCCCTTCAGTAAAGAATTTTCAGGGAAAAGTGAGAAAATGAAGGCAAGGCATGGGTTAGTCGTGGCCCATAGATTGGTCAATTCCACTGAGGCGTACTGAGTCATGCGTGCAGCAGAGTGCGGGGGCTGAACCAGTGAAGAAGATTTGGTGGGGCTCCATATGCGTCACAGCGATCTATTAATAGCTCTCTTGAACAATTCTTCGGACGTTTTCCTGCCAATATTGAATTGACACTGGTTGACTAATAATTAATTATTCGGACTGCTTTGATTAGGCATTCTTCTATAATGCCAAATTTGAGCATTCTTTTCTTTCGACGCAACTAATGACGTGACGTGAAGTTGAGCTTGCCTCATTTGCGACATTGGAAACTCTCCAGAAAGCCTGCCATTATTGATAGTGACTAAACCTTAAATTGAGAAGTTGCTGTCATACGTTGAGAAGATGTTGTTGCTGGCCAAATATTATATAGTTGGGCAATAATCAAACAGGCTAACAGATGCATCCGAAATTCGTCATCGTCATCCTTTCCTTCGTACCCCTTTGCCAAGGCTTTCCTTTTGCAACTAAGCAGTCAGTAGCAGTTACGGGCATTATTAAATGTAGTCTATGGCCGGCAGTAAACGTTACGGTTCAACTGCACGATTTGGAGATCTGTGAGTTATTCCATGGCAATGCGTTCCTCGAAGCTGGGCCTCGCGTCGCAGGCTCTGTGACCATGCTGCAGCTGATAGCCTCACGCCACTTATGATTCAAGTGTGAAGTAGCAAATTGCAGTTGTCGATGAAAAGCTGGATGAAGGTCGAACAGACAACAACGGACGGTTCCGTCTATCAGGATCTAAGTACGAGTTCAGCAACATTGATCCACAGCTCACAATCTACGGCAACAAGTGCAACTACATTGCGGTAAGTGCTTTCCGAATGGGGAACGAAATAATCTTTCTGTAGAAATATCCTATCAACTCTGAAAAACAGAACTAAGCTATTAGGTACCGGATATCTTAGTGTCGCTTTTCTGAGTTCAGGAAGTTTTGGGGCCGATTACTATGGAAAATCAATATCTCAGAAGTCCTTTTTGCTCATTAATACTGCGAAATATGTTGCTTATTGTTTTCTATTGTTGGTTCACAATTTAACTTTCCCCCAATTTTTATACTTTTTTTTGAAAATTCCTGGGTCCAGTGTGCAAATTCGCATGTGTGTACCAAATGCTTCAAAATTCTTGCTGAGAGCTACAACTTCCGCCCACCAAACCAACATTGCATTTTTGGAGGGAATACTACCATTCAGAATGCTCTATTGTGTCACATTCGCGGTCGGTTTCACACGCCCGGATAGCGAAAGCGCGGTCGTTCCAACGCGTTCACGAAAGTTGACTGCACAAGAAAATCTGCTACTAAATGTGTGCTCAAAAAGGGTGCGTTTTTGACCCCATGTGGCAAAAAAGACCTAAAAAAAATTGTCCAGTTGAGCTGGTAAGTTCTAACTTTTCCACCATACAGTGCAGACCCTACTCTAACTAACTGTATACTTCTTTTGTCCAGGCCTAACTTTTTAGCAAGTGAGAGGGATGATTTGTCAGATGATGTCAAAACCGACCTACCTCTCTTTTTCGACTCAAAAAATTCCTAGCTTTAATCGTACGAGGTTTCCACTCATACTGGTAAATGGGAAAGGGCTAATGAGTCATTTGATGTGCGATGCTCCCGTATTCTGAATTAGAATATTGGTGGTCCGAAACTCATGGTGAAAAAACGACACTAACATATCTGGTACCTAATAACACGTCCAGTTGATTAAGTCGTGCCTTATGTCCAAAAACTGCTCAACACTTACCTTGTAGGCTAGCGTGTTTATTCTAAAGGATAAAGGGCATTTCAGGATAAAGCTGTACCGACCAACTCTAGAAGACTGTTGGAATCCTTCGCAGTCTCGGTTCGATTTCCGGGTTCAAAATTGCAAGACAGGGACCAAATTCACTCGAACACTATCGCGTGGAAAAGTACCTCGCGATAGTGTTCGATAAAGGGGCTTGGTAGACAATATAGAGGGTCTTTGTCGCTTACTATGTATTGGGTTGGAACATAACATCCTAGCGCTCGCATTCGAAAAAAAAATTCTTCCCTTAAATGAATGATTTTTTATTCAACTTTTAAAAGTAAGGCCAAGCACAAAACTAATCAGTGATATTCTCTGTCAGTATTCACGACTTTGATTCCATTTTGCAAACAATCTACCTTAAAGGACGAATTCACGATGAAAAAGCAACCCATTTCAAATTAACCTAGGGATGGTGAGTGGTACACGAAAGAAGGAAGAACCATGAGAAACGGCCCAGAACCCGAGAAATGGACCCCTTCCTTGCCCGTTGATTCGAGCATTGATGCGACTCTCATCGCTGTGCCCTCTTCAACACTACGCTCTCTCAGCTATCTAATCACTCGCCACGTATTGAACTACGGCGAGTGATCAGATGATCGGTGGGCGGAGATCGCCGGACCCGCCAGCTTTGAGGCATGATAGGTCGCCGAGGTCAAATTTTTCCATGCGAATTGCGCGTCAGTTCGCACCCTCAGGAGGTCCGTGGGTCCCTCAACTAGGTCAGTTTCCCTTTCTTCGACCTTCATTCTAATCGTGAAATTCTCTCCTTTAAAGCAAAGTCGTGGCTTCAACCACTACTGAAGCCTTAAAGATGGCTAGCCAGTGATAAAGTTTGCTAGTGCAAAGTACGCCACTTTCTGCATTCTGACAGCGTATTAGGACCCTAGGCGCCATGAACTTCTAACACTCTCACCAAACATAACATGGTCCGCCCACCGATCGATGTCTTGTCTGCGTCGCTGCGTTGATCTGCTATGCTCTCTCTTCTCGAATTCTCTACCCCCTCTGCGCTCACATTATCTCTCATCTCCCTGCCTGTCTTTTGAACTTCTCCACAGCATAGAGCAAAATGCTCGTATTTCCTGTGTATTTCAGGATTTTCTTTCCTTTTTTCTCCATTGGCGGTCCACCTCCCCCCCTACTTTCACATTTGAGTGGAGCCACCCGATTTAGAGGATCCGTATAATCCTGGTTCCTCCCTTAATTGGAATCAAAAGCATGAGCACTTTTAGAGACTTCATATTCTAATTTGTAAGCCGTTGAGTTAATTGAAATTTGTGTTTGCAATAGAGGTAAAGTTCGTGAAGTTGTTGGATTCTGAAGAACTCCTATTTTCATTCTTCATATAGATTTTGCTGCCACCGTGATTTGCCAAATTCTAAGCATCGTATCTGAATACAGTTAAGATATAGAAGAAAATGACAAACAAAGTATTGTGAGCAAGACGTACTTTCACCCATGATATCTCTGTTTCTCGCGTAAATAATAATTGTATTCGACTTCCTTTTTAACAATAATTCTTTGAATTTTTTTTGAATGAATCAGCGAATCAGAAGCGCGGCAAAGGCGTGGCGCACACCAAGGCAGGGGATCTTAGTTGCAAGCGCATGCTCGAAGCTTTCTAACACATCCTATGTTCAATAGGAATTGCTTTCCCTGGAGGTTACGGCCAGTGAAACCTTAAAAAGTCGCGCGTTCTCAAGGAAATGGATGAGAATGCCCTTCCAAAGTAGTCGCAACGGGACTAAGTTTTTCAACTGCTGATTTTTCAGGAACGTTCGGGTACTTTTCAGAAAGCATGAATCCTGTAGTTTGTCATTCCGCGCCTCGCTTATCAAAACCAATGACGTTGAACAAATCAAGATCGTTTGAAGAATGAAAAATCGCGATTCCAGAGAACTGCTGATTTGTCAGGAACGTTCGGGTACTTTTCAGAAAGCATGAATCCTGAAGTTTATTACACTACACTACACTAAGTTCAGCTTTCCAAATCGGTGATGAAAAAAGTTATGATCGTTTCAAAGGTAAAAAGTCGCATTTGCACAGAAAAAAGTAACAACGTACTAAATTTTTATTAAATTAACTTTCGAAGAATTTTTACCCATGGTTGGAGAGAGAATAATTTGAATTTTCCAAATCAAATCACTTCGGCGCAGAAGCTCGAATAAAGCGACCATAGTCCCCCGCGTGTTTCGCATCATTCCTTTACTACCCACACCCATACTACCCGCAAACATATCACTATCAGTACACAACTGTTTTGTCTGACACCAGTCAAGAGGATAATAAGATTCTAAACCACATCCGACGACTGTGCTTTTGATTGAGGTCTCCTCCGACCTCTAAGATCATTCTCTGGCAAGCGTTGCAGAGTAGGTGTTGGGTTTGAACCAAAGAAGTGTGTGTTTTATTTAGTTATTCTGGATTCTTCCCAAAAGGAAAAGGAGTGCGGTGTTTCATTTAGTTATTTGTTTTTTGTCTAAGAGGAAAACAACCAGCAGTGTTTTGAAATTCATTGAAACCAATATCAAAGGTTTTAATAAAAAATTGGTGGCGTACATTCTGTCTGTACACAAGTATTTCATACAGGGGGTGTCGTATCACACATGAAGGGGGGTCGTAAAAAATTTCCCAAAAAGTACCAACGGTAGGGTTGACCCTGCATCAAAATGATCCAGCATTGCGAGCGTGTGACTCTGGTATTCTATGAGTTCCAAAAATTCGAATGTAAGCCACCCAAAGTAGAGAGCAATAGGAGGATGTAGTTCATAGATTAGCTGCCGTAGTTTCTGATCAGCAAAACATACTACAAGTACTGAGCTTTCTCTAGGGAATTCAACATTCGGATGAAAGTCTAGTTCAAGCTTTTCAGCAATTTATCATTGTCGCTTCCAGCTCCAAGCAATGCATTACGTGATTTATTATTTTTTAAACTTCAAATTGTATTTTATTCCAGTCGTGCTTCAAGACAGTACGTATCACTATTCCCGATGGATACATTACAAAAGGACCTGTTCCACGTTATACCTACGACATCGGAACTTTGAATCTTGCCAGGAAAGAAGATCAACCAGTGATGCAATGCACCAACTGAGCAAGTTCAAGAATGATTTGCTCACCGCGACTTTTAGTTACCATCAACAAAGACTGTGTGAAAAAGTGGAAATAAAACCGTCACTCGTAATAGATTGATCTACACACAATTAGTCACACATTGAATCACCCACCAAGGAATGAAAGGAGCGGCGACGTTTTTGCCACAATGTCTTTGGGCTTCGAATCTGAAACCGACCCATCTTTCACTGAAGCCGCCTCGTCCCAAGCGTGGCCATTGACGCTGGCGGCATCGTTATCATTACCGTTCAATTTCATTTAGAGGGCGTTTCGCGCCTCACCCTATCTTAAACTCTTTCCGCGTCTTTCATGCTGTCAGGACACACTGACCTAAATGGCCAGCATCTAAGCCCTATGCTCATTCAACGTCAACGGTGATAACGAGAGTCTCAATGGCATTAAGTCGGTTTCTTCTCCACTGAACACCTTAACATTCCCTACTTATATTTGATCAATTGTCACAGATGCTGGCTCAGATATGGAAGTGGTGGCTTTTTAATGCTACATTAAAAAAAACTGCACAAAAGCTTTGAAAAAGTTAGAAAAAGCTTTTTTACTTTCGGTTTAACGCGACTTTACCTGTAGAAGCAAGCGTAGTCTCCTGAAAATATGACCGACGATGTACATCCAGGGTCAAGCAAACTGTCGAGAAAAAATTGGAAACACGAGCCCCCCTCTCTCTCCCAGACGCCGAAGTCCATGGACCGACCCTCTTCAAAAGCCGAACTATTAAAAGATTTTTTAGTATGGTGCTGTCCCGAAGCCTCATAAAGATCTGAATGTTAAACAACAATTAGAGGCTCCAAAATTTATTTCAAAAAGCTTCAAAACACTTAATTTCGAAAGCTTTCCAAAAACTTGCAATATTTCGGTGCTTAGCACCTTCGTCAGGCCTGAAATAGCTTTTCTCACACAAGCTGGACAATATAAGCTTGATGCAGTCTCGCTCTATACCAACGTCAACACACGGGATGCAATTGAAGCATTGTTGGCCTTGTGGCAAAGGCACAGAGAAGAGATCTACACTTTTGGACTTGACGAGGATGAATTGAGAGATTTACTCAAGGCTACTCTGGAGTGCAATATTTTCCAATTCGATCGAAAAGTTTACGCTCAACATCGCGGTTTGGCAATGGGATTAAGAATAGCTCCACTGCTGGCAATTGTATATTTGGACCATTTGGAACAAAGGTCATTAACTGCTGGAATAATTTTCTACAAGAGGTACATAGACGACGTATTCATAGTCGGCTCCTCCTCTAATGAGCTGGAAGAAACACTTGATAATTTAAATTCACAAGATCCCAATATCAAGTTTACTGTAGAAAATCCAAATGCGGAAGGTTTTGTTCCATTCCTAAATACAAAGGTCCGAATAAGAAATGGGGCCACAGAGTTAGTTTGGTATAAGAAACCAGCATCAAAAAATGTGTTGCTGCACGCTAGGAGCTGCCATCCTACATACATGAAGGCCAATAGTGCGGAACCTAATCACCACCAAGGAGAAAATTTGTACCCAACAATCGGATGAAGTAGATTCGATGGTGGACAATATTCTAAGGGAGAACGGTTATGTTAAGCACCAATATATACATGGAGACCACACTCGACACCAGATGGAATATCCATGGTGATGCCGTATGTTAATGAAACACGGCACTGAAAGTGAACAGTGTGGTCAAAAGCTCACCTCTCCCGATACGATTAATATTCCGTCCGCCACCGAATCTCAAACGCCTGCTCACATACTCAAGGCCCTATGAGGAAAAGTGCGGCAGAGAGGGTTGTAGCTACTGTACTGACACCAAAATATGTCAGCTCAGAGGGGCGGTTTACTTAGTAGAATGTCAAGGGTGTGGGCAAAAATATGTCGGAGAAACAAAGAGACCTCTCTATAAACGGCTCGATGAGCACCGCAGGGCGCTTAGAAATCCACCGGCTTATCCTAATAGCAGTTTCTCCAGACATCGTACAAAAGAGCATGCACAAGAAGAACCCCCCATACTAGTAATTAAAGTGCTACACCGCTCAATAGAGAACACAGCAGAAAGGAAAATACTGGAAGCCCTTGAGATAAAACGATTAGCACCCGAAATAAACAGCAAGGAAGAGCTACGTGACATCCTTCAAATTGTCACATAGTATTAAAAC
>MU899944.1:0-10347 GCA_036418205.1 Ostertagia ostertagi | reverse complement strand
CGCGCATATATCTGTCGGACAATGATACCCCAGGTGTTTTTTATTGGATTTGGATCTAGGCTGCTAGCAGGCCATTCCAGTACACTGATTTTGTTGACGTAAACCCGGTGTTGAGTGGACCGGCTGCGATGGATGGTGGCGTAATCGTGCATAAAGATGAAGTTTTGCCGACGACTTCCACACAGAAACGAGAGAAGATCATTAAGAAAAGCATCCTGATTCTCACTGGGGTCCATTTGACACGAGACGAAAGACAGAGGGAGCACAGCATCGCTGTAGAATGCAGCTCAGACCATCTGTAGCCCACCACCAACTGCGCGCGGCGGTCCACCCGAGCCGAAGTCTCTCCTCGCTGCTAAAATACCAGCGGATCTTTGCTAAAATCTCTCCAGAATCTGTGATGACCATCCGGCCCGTCTAAGTTGAAGTTCTTTCAACCACAGAAAATGAACTGAACACTACAAGCCATTAACTAAACGTCATGATGAAAGTGTCTCCCTACCCCCGTAGAATCACCTACCGAACCCCAACTCGTTCGCATGTTCCTCCGGGCGAGTTCGAGACGAGGTGCTTTGTGATGCTGTTCCGGACGTGGAGTCTTCATCATGGATTGTCGCACGATATTTGGAGCAGAGTTAGCGACCCTCCAGATGGAACTTTTCGAAGCAAAAAGGGAGAGCTCGTATCGGATCTGACTGATGGTCGCAGTAGAATTGGAAAGGGATCGTTTAATATGGCGGATATAATACTCAAGCAGAACACGTGACCTTTCAGGGATCTTTCCTTTCATGATAAGCTGGATTCCTCAAAAGAAATGTCGATACAGCTTTGAGAACGTCCAAGTTGAGCAGCAATGGAGCGATTTGAATGGGCAGCTCGATGTAACGTCCTCGCACGAACTTGCTCTTCCAAAGAAAACGTAGATCCACGAGATATGTGAAGACGTAATGTGGTTTCGTAGCTAATTATGGCCAAAGAACTCCAAATGAGTTAACAGGAACAAAAATTTTTACCGCTGTTGCCTACTCGCCGCCCGGGTGGCTTTATACTTTTGAAACAGGGGAGTTTTTCAAATTTTCTTATGGAACCGTTTCTAGCTTATAGTGGTTTGTACAACAAAGTTTACTATAGTTTCAGAAGCGTGCTGAATTCGATGAACTATTCATCAAATCACGGAACCTTCATGGGTCTAACTGAAGCAGGCTCAGTTCCCAGGTGGGCTTTGTACGTTTGAGAACTCAATTGTAGTACCTGACAGCAGTAGCAAGTGGAGTAAACGCTCAATCGCCAACTGTCGACAAAAACAACTTTCGCTTCTTTTTCCCTTCCCACTGCAACATGAGGAAATCCGGATACTAATAAAATAGGCACTGTACTTTGCTCCAGATTACACGAAAAAACGAAATTATGTAAGTTGCACACAGCATGGAAATGAAATGGAGAAGTGCAAAGCACTGGCGTATAACAATGAACTCAGCAAAGTCCCCCTATCCTTCTTCCCTCTCGCTTCTATTGAACCAAGATCGTCCCCTAGCTTATAGTTCCAAAAATGCCTAAAGCGAGCTCTATGGGAACTAAAGAGGATTAAACAACAAGGTCGGAGGTTAAAAAGAGGAATGTAGCCGGACGGAAGGCAGGCGGCCATCTCATAAGGGGAAAAGCGCGTTTCGCAGTGAAGGATGTACTCCCGAGCGTGTAGAAGAATTGGACCCGTGGCAGTTAACAGGCGACGGCCGCGCCTTCCTAGTCGCAGCCTACTCCCTCGCCGTCACTGGAGCCTAGACTCGTTCATGGCACGCCTCGGCCAGTTTTCTTGTCTTTTTGTGCTTCATGGCCGCAGCTCAACGGCAATGGCCCTAGATAAACCGGGTGTGGGTTCTTGGCACATGAATGCGTATGTTTCGGGCGAAATGGGCCCGACTGTGAAAGAAGTGCGTTTCCGTTTCAAAAATGCTCATCTCGAGGGCTTACTCACTTTTGTAATCAGCTATTCTATGGCAATGAGAGACTAAGCGCGGAGAATATGAGGCGAGAGAGCGCAACAGATGAGAGGGTGCCAGACAACAGCCTGATAAACGAAAAAAATGCAGCTGGCACGCTAGTTTTGGCAGAGCCTAGGCGCTCGTTTCGGGCATATTTCCGTGCATGGGCGGAAGCCGACCATGGTAATTTATGTTCTCGGGTTTATCTTACAGCCTGCCGAGAGATCGTTCATGGAGAACGACTTCTACCCGGGTTGTGTCTTTAACTCCGCTTTTGAAAGGTGATGAGCGTAGCCTCCTGCGTTAGAAAAATCGTAACAAATATGTCAAAATCAAATAAAGTTAAAGTACAAAAAGAGATAAGTTCGAATAACAATATTACATTGCTTTATTACAATGACATTTATATGTTTTTATATAAACACGCCTATGTTGTCTGGATTTTCGCTAATTTAACGCAAGAGAAATATCACACTTTGCTTAATTCAGTGTAGAATTTCGCCACTTGCTTGTGATATTTCGGCAATTTCGCCTAAAATTAAGTTCGTTTATTTGTGGAAATCTGACTCTATTTTGAATCTGCTAGTAAATCCGAAAGTATAAAAATGTTTTGATACGCTTAACAAGAAATCTTGATTGATCCTGTGCTAGACCAAGTATGATCATAACAGCATTCTGGCAAAGAGTGCTGTTGGGATCTAGGGGAGCTCGCTACTGGTTGGTGGAACTTAGAGCACTATTCGGCGATTGCGTCTCTTGGAATTGCACCGCGAAATGATAGAGTACAGCATTAGAGACTGGAAGAAGCGTGGTGGCAGCAAAGCTGCTGAGATTACTTTCAAAAGGCCTTCTGTCAGTGTGTGTTTGGTCTTCTTATTTGTATTCGTTCTCTTAAAGTCAGACGGTACGATATAGAGATGACATCACAATCTCAGCCCACACAACAAGCGTGGAATGTGCTTTATAGAGAAATTCTAACTTCCTACACTTATATTAGCGTACGGTAGACCAATTGACACGTCCTACTTCATTGCTGCGATGCATATACTACACCTACGCAAGCACGCAGATGTGTGTTTGCGAGGTGCTTCATTCGAATCAACTTCGGGCTTACCCTAATGTAATCGAGTACGGTAGAGTAAACAAAGAAGTACTGCAGTTCGTTGTGTATACAGTATGCTCGCTGTCGTCGTAGCTCCAATACAATATCTTTTACCTGAACAACGTTTCGACTTGTAATTGTCCAAGTGAGTGATCACGATAGCCGGAGAGTCAGGGCGGTCCTAACCACGCCGCGCGAGCGCCTGAGAGTTTTAGTTGCCAAGAGAATCCATGACATCATCAGGACCGCACCGCCCTCCAGCCATCGCGATCACTGTCCTTGAAATAGACCAGTTCGCTCTAATTGCTCACATTTCCTTCGTATCCTTTGAAAAGTCGTGTACAAACAGCGTCTATAGCAACGAATGTACCGGTTCGACCAACGCCGGCGCTGCAGAGAAGTGTGACTGGACCGGGCTAAATAGACATACATTATCAAAGACTGGTGACTGAGATAACGCAATCTTGTCGCTTAATTACCTCCAACGACTGTGTCCATCGTATCAATCGCAAAACCATTCGACCGCTGGATGGCACGGCCTAAGTAGATCACCTCAAGCCTGCTATCACTACTCTTCTTTCACATTCATATGTGTAAGTGGTGCTGAGCGTGATCGAGGGAGAATAAAAGAAGAAAAATTCCCGTCGTAAAGAGTAGTTGGTCATATCGCCAGCTAGTATCGCAGGGCGTGGGTCCACATGTGAAGCCAACACCGTTTTCACGAACTCTTCACTCAAATTCATCTGATCTGAATCGGTGAGCTCATTTCCATGTTCTGCGCGATGTGTAACGATCCCCTTCGAACAGGTAGCATGACAAACTGGGATATGAGAACAACTCAAAAAAAAACAAAACAAGCCCAAAAAAAAAAAAAAACAAAAAAAAAAAAAAAAAAAACCTCCAAGACCAGAGAAAACTCATATTCGAGTTTAAGGGACTCGAGGCAAATTGAGTCAAATGGCTTTCATGCTGTTATAAGGTTCTAACCATCAGCATAAACGAGAAAAACCGCTTAACAATGCCAGAAACAAAAACAAAAAAGCAAAGTTGTTGAACTCACCTTTTCAGGCCATGTAGTACAATGAGCAAGGCGTGTTAATATTGAATTCGAGCAACCGTCGGGTAATACTTCGAGTGTGTAGACGTCGTACTGATCCTGGTGGTCTATCTGTAATAGCTGTTATCAGACCATGACATTCATTTACTCAAAGGCGGACCCCGGGATTAGCCCCACTAATAGGAACTACTTCGCGAGTGAACGTGTTGTGTCCGTACCTAAAGAGGGAATTGTGCCTGGATTCGAGGAACAAAAGGTCGTTTAGGATACATTAGGCCGATGTCAGACTTTGCGAATCGCGCGATTCGCTAGCGTCCGCGGTCGCGTTGCGGTACCAGCCAATTGAGTGATTCACTGGCCGCGACGCGACCGCAGACGCTAGCGAATCGCGCGATTCGCAAAGTCTGACATCGGCCTACTGCAACCCTCGCCACTGCGCCTTCACCCCTTTTACGGTTGGGCTGACATCAGCTTTCACCTCCCGGCACGTTTTCTCTTGCTCTATCGCATTGTCTCTGTCGTACAAGCATTCAACCTTACTGAAGTTGCAGCGCTTTTGTTCCAGCTTTCGATATTCCTCTAGTTTCTATCACTTTTGGTTCACTACCTCTCACCATCGCCTAGCGTCTATTACATACAGTTTCAGCCCGGGATTGCCCTTTGAGGAAGAATTCACGATCAAGAATAGAGTCGTAACAAAGAGTAATGAGCCTATGGAGAGCACGCGGGCGACCTCCGAGGGTGAGAAGATACGCAATTGGTAGCGAAAGATTTGACCTCGGCGAACATGGCTCATTCTTGGCGCGGTTGGCGGGGTACGCCCACCGACTATCTAATCACTCGCCGCAGGTCTATACGTGGCGAGTGATTAGATAGCAGAGAGAGCGTAGTGTTGAAGAGGGCACAGCGATGAGAGTCGCATCAATGCGCAAATCAAAGGAAGGGGTCCCATTTCTCGGGTTCTGGGCCGTTTCTCATGGTTCTTCCTTCTTTCGTGTACCACTCACCATCCCTAGGTTATTTGAATGAACTTGATTTCCCATCGTGATTCTGCGCTTCGACTACCGAAAGAAACGTATCGTATCATATACACGACAGTCCAAAAGAACAGTTCCGCCTCACGGTCTAATGCGTAGAAGTCATGCGACTTACTCTCTTGTTGTTCACAAACATTTTTCCGTAATATTTGTAACCACCAGCATCAGTTGGCCAGAATTCTTCGCACGACTGTTCACCTTCTTCGTAGAAATTGCACAACATGATCACACCAGAGCACTGCTGCTGAAACCGGTCAGTCAACCTTCTTATTGAAGCTATGAAGCCCTGCATATGAGAAACATATGCAATGCACTATCCACGCTATCGTCCGGGAGAAAGGACTTCTAGCAGTTTCTGGTTTTTCCCTTGACATATCGCCGCCGATGGCCGCCCATATGGGCTGCCAACAACATGCGCTCCTGGGACGATGGCAGCCCATATGGGCTGCCAACTGATAATCGCTTGCCAGGCGCTAGGAATGGACAGATAGGTGGGCAAACCTCGTAATCGAGTGTAAAATGCTTTTAAATTCCTTCACGGGGAAAGTGAATAAATGCTCTTTTCGTAACCACTATTTGTCGTTCTGATCGAAATCCTACTGTTATATGTTTAGATAATCTTTACGCATTGGACATTGCAGAAATTATTTTGTGACATTCATGTTTTTGTTCATTTACAAAACAAAATCTGCGGTTATGTGGTGAGGCGGCGGCGCCCACAAAATCGCGTCCGTCCCACGCGACCGAAAAGTGGAAAAGGGGCGTCGTCGTGAATGTGTTAATGCGTCACCAGTTTAGCTCCATACGCAACCGTGCGCATCACATTATGGGCTCCAGTGAAACTAGGCATCCTGCAGAATACTATGTCACGTGGTTGAGAAACCAATAATAAGATGCTCGACAAAAAGGCACTACATGAAAGTTTAAAGGTATCTCAGTTCCACTGAAAGATTATCGTTCTCAGTGCCGCAGTGGCATGGCGGTCTTAAACCTGAAACGTTCATGACTTCGTAAGCATTTCATTAGTATCCAACTCAAATGTTACAGCGGTCTAATAACTTTTCCGCTATTAGCACGGGCGTAAGAATGAAATGTGAGCAAACACTAGCGTACGTGCTAACTACAAAACTCAAAACAATTTTGTGGTGATCCCTCCGGATGTTGGAGACCAATTCCCACTACCCTGCGCTTGAGGTCGCTCTTTTCTGCTTGATGCTACCTCCACCACTGGATTCTCCTCTCGGTTCCTACCCTTGTCTTCTTGTGGATGTCTATAACAATATGTGCTAGGAGGGGTCTGCGCTGAGGAGCCAGTTCTCTGCCAGGGAGTACATTGATTCCTTCACAGTCCTGAGGGATGATCTTCTTACGATTACACGGTCAATTTCCGTTTCTCGCCCTCCACTGCTGTAGGTGACCTTCTGAGTCTCCCTTTTCGCGAAGAACGTGCTGCAGATTGCCAGATCGTGGGCCGTAGCCAGGTCCAGGACCCTCTCTCCCTCGGCGTTCCTCACTCCTATTCCTCTACCTCCGTGCACCCTTTCCGGCCTCTTCTGTCACTGCCGACGTGCCATTCAGATCACCTGCTATGGTGAGGTTATGAATTGCTTTCCGGGATCGACAAGCTTAGATAAATCCTCCTTATCCATCCGGCTTCCCGCTGTGTTGCGTACGCACGCATGTATATCGTGCAGTACGCTCCTTCGTGTTTATCCATCACAACCATAATCCATCGCTGCGCCGTGTTCACAGCGCAAGACAATCCAAGGGGTCCTAGCGCTGGAGGCCTGAATAGCTCTCACCATCAGCGATGTGGCGTCACGCAGTGCAATGCCTTCGAGTTCGTGTAAACAATAACTGGCAAGAGACAATTCTAGCCCACTTGGAAGGTTGCTAATAATTCATCCTATTAAAGTTCACCTGATTCTGGCTGAATAGTTTATAAGATTCGGAAACAACTGATCATTGAAAGTCATGTGTTATGAACTTTACGACATACTGAACTCATTCAGAGCTTTGATGCCTTGTGAAGATTATCTTGAGAGGAACAGCTGATCGACGAATGTGAGCATTTTACCGCTTGCGACTGTTTACGATAATTTTGCATGATAGCTCCTATCGTGAACTGGTAGGAACCAGAGCGTGCAGAAGCATGTGGGAAGCAGGATGTAGCAATCTGCACTGTTGCATAAGAGATTTCAAAGATAAAGGAGTATGCTACTCTATGGAAGTGAATGACTGACGTCGTTTCTGCCTGCTGATGCAAGGGAGAGGAGGGAAACTGTATGTGAGGGAAACACCAACCGGCCCTACATTCCTCAAGCACCGCTGCAAAGTCGTGTGGAAATAGTCTCCCAAAGGGTTTATTGAAGCGATATTCGCATTGAATACCCTGATTCGAAAACCAGATGCGCAGCGAGTGCAGACCACACACTAGCAGTGACGACAAATTTTTTTTGCCAATGAAATGACTAGCTGGTTGCATTTGTATCTATCAGTTGTCAGTAATCGCAATTATCTTTACCAACTATCAGCTATCACTAGCATCTGGTTTTCGGAGGCGGGGTATAACTTGTGTTGAAGGCGCTGGGTTGGGACATTGAATGAAGTCATAGCTCTAAAGTGATGAAGAGTCTTAACTTACTTAAAGGAGGAATTCCACGATAAGACGAAGGTCGAAGAAGGGGAAAATTGCCTAGTTGGGAGACAGGCGGACCTCCTGAGGGTGCGGACGCGCAATTGGCAGCGAAAGATTTGACCTCGGCGATCTAGCATGGCTCACTCTTGGCGCAGTTGGCGCGGTACGCCCACCGACATAGCAGAGAGAGCGTTAGCGTTGAAGAGGGCACGATGAGAGTCGCATCAATGCGGAAATCAACGGGCAAGGAAGGGGTCCCATTTCTCGGGTTCTGGGCCGTTTCTCATGGTTTTTTCCTTCTTTCGTGTACCACTCACCATCCTAACTTAATTTGAAATGGGTTGCCTTTTCAGCGTGAATTCCGCCCTTGAGAGATTCCATGTAGCGCCCGGAGTTTCACGGTAGTTTGTGGGGTTCTATCCAGCACCCCGATTGGCCCCTACTATTGACGTCATAGGTTAAAGGCACGGGTCGCGGGCGAATTGGTGTATATTTTATTTGAAAATTTAACCAGAAAAGTGAAAAGAAACCTAGTAAGAAATAACAAAAAAAGCGCCATGAAAATTGAACTTTTTTTGTGAGGTCGGTCGTGGTACTATGGAGAGACACAGTGTTGCAAAGAGAGGGAAAACGTTAGAGAGAACTTCGTAGTGAGGGTGCAGACACCGCGTATGCTGTGACTGATAAAAATTGAAGCAGCTGCAGAGGTCAAGCGAATACATCAGCTCCCCCTTCGCGAGCTTTCGAGTCGCGGCGCGGACCCTGCTACCTCACACAAGAAATGCTCTGAGCTTCTAATTGCTACCCATGCCTTCAAAGGGACTTATGTGTCTGGCGGGTGTATCTTCAGAGAAACTGATCAACGCTCGCCGCTTGGTTCGTTTATGTGAATTTACTTACTGAATGTTTAGATGCGATTAGCCACTGGTAACAGCACGGACTCCTCGCCATTATTTGTCGTCTATGTAGTACTTAAGTGCATCACAATGGAATGACTGCTATTGGTTTTTTATTCTGTATGCCTATGTTGGAAGCGCTATTGGCGGAAACCGGTATTCTGTTATTTAAACATAAACTCTCAGTTCTCACAAGACCGATCTGGCAGTTAGAACAGTGTACAGGCCTTATCCATCTCGTTGGCTAAACCAGGGGATCGCACGTAACGATTGCTCCCAACCCTTGAGGTCATTGCGACACCACTCTGTCCATGCTTAAAAATAAGCCCTCTTCTCGCACAGAAGCCAATCTCCTCCGAACACGACCCCCCCCCCCCCCTAAAAAAATCACAATATAGCACCTCTTCGTTGAACTGGCAGTAATTGAGTTTTGGGAAGAAGCCTCACCTAAAATTCCGCTCAATACACCTCTTCCATTCATCCAGGTATATTCCTCAATTTGCTCGTGCTCCTGATGGCTTTTGCACCGGTCTCTCACTTTCGCCGTCGTCATGACATTTGCCCTAATTCTTGGCGCTCTGGATTTACTCTTTAGCCCCTCTTGATGTCATCAATTTCGCTGCCAAATTCGGTAAGTGTACGTCTATGTTGTTTTGATCGATTTACCTAATAAAGTTATTTAGCTCACTGAGTCTATTATTACTATATTACTGTTTACCTTACTATTCACTTTTATAAGAGGTTAACTTTTTTCTGCCCAACGAATTTGCAGAAGTAACGTTAAGGCACATGTTTTTTCTCCTCTGATCCCGTCAATAATAAATAGAACATAATTCATTAGTAATCTGTTCCGTGGAAAAGTTACGAAGCAATGCGTCTAATCTTTCCCAAGTATATTTTTTCGCTTGAGTGGTCTGAAAACGATGCTGACGTTGTTGTAGACAGTGTCGATAAGTCTGTTCTTCATTGATCAATTCAGATATCAAATTCGATCAATAAATTTCCTTTCAGGAATGTTTGGTGGTGCGCTGAATCTGCCAAATTTCATAGTTGAGCGACTGGCCGCTACTTTGTTGGTCGATAAATATGAAAAGTGTAATGACAACTTCCCGTTCTTCTCCACGTCTTTGATCCTGATTCAGGTGGGTGGTACTGAATTGAAGCATTGATGATGGATGTGGACCGAGTCGTCAAAATTTTGCTGGGCAAAGAAGCTGGGTTATCGCTAGAGGCGGTTCCTAGCTAGATGTCTCTATATGAAGCTCCCTCTGCGGCGACTTCGCTTCAGAGGTGAGTAGATGATGCACGCAGGCACTACCACTGATGCCATATTGTCGCGTCACCGCAATTTCCATGTCCTTATTTACTTTTGAAGTCTAAAGGTGTGTGACGGGACGTTACTGACGCCGACCCTTCTCAGACACACGTTCGTTTCTCTCGACATGGAGAGTTTTTACAACTTTTGTTCTCACCCTATTCTAGAAGTTCATTTCCACGAAATTACCCCTCAAAGGCACGCTATGTAGTAGCGAAAGCGAGTTAAATAAAAGGTTCAAACATAAAACAGTAGGTGCTGATTGATTTGCCACTGGAAAGGAAAACAAACCTTAGGAATATTTTTGGAGAGACCCTCGT
>MU899933.1:0-10874 GCA_036418205.1 Ostertagia ostertagi | reverse complement strand
AAACGTATGGGTCAGATAGCCGTGTCTGAAGATGAGATCCTTTGGATGAGCTAACAGAGTCAATCTGACGCTAGCCAAAAGGTTGAAGCAAGAACTCCGTGATTCCATAGGCGTGACTAGTCCGTTCTGTTACAAGAATGGGGGAGGGGTGCCAAATGGACCGAGTGAGAAAACATGTCAACTGCCGAAACATATTGAAATAAATGCCTGCATCTTAGGCCGTGAACTTGCTTTCCGAAAAGAAACGGTGGGAATCTGGAGCAAAGAAGGGTGAGGGTTCCATTTCTTGGCTTTGACAGCTTCATCTTCGTTCCTTCTTCGTTTGCGTTGCAATCGTCTCTAGAATATCGTACCCATAGCGTGCCGATGAGTCAGGCCGTCGGATAAACAAATACGACTTCAAGACGAAAAGATAGCATCGAGACGAGAGAGTATAGGGGCCGAGCGAGTCGCAGACATCACGACATTCGCAAAGGTGGTCTGCTGAAGCCTAGTTAGTCTAAAGACAAAGCTTCTTTGAGGCGTCACCACCATGATAGCAAGCCCAGCTACCCTATTCATGCGCGAATTTCGTAGCACACACACAGACGTGACGTTTTCTTTATAGTAAGGCTGTCAGAGGGTAGAGACATAGGTGCGCCCATCAATTTCACTTCAAGCATTTCCAACGAAAATTCTTTATTCATTCAGAACAATCGTTGTTAATGTTGTTTTCGTGTAGTTCTCTGCTGATGTAGTGACAGTTCCGATCGTCAACTACTTCCTGAAAGATACGGTCGAGTATGACTTCGTCTTATGCCCAAAAAATTTGGCTTAAAGGCAAGGGTCAAGATCAGTCAGACGTGGTAACCTCACTTGAATATGAAAGTAGAGATGCGAAGATTTGGCAGACCTAGCACGTCTCTCCCTACCAGGACCTCCTTACCCCCCGCAAGGCTGAGCCCGACCTTTGCCTTTAGAAGTTTAACTTTGGCACACCTTATGCCACAATGCACTTCCAACTAGCCCCGGAAAATCCTTATAGGTTCTGGTGTGCTAACGTTAGAGCTAACGAATGGAATAAGTTTAAGCCCTTCAAAACAGCGTTAAGGAACACTGTAAAGAAAAAAAGGTGGGAAGCAATAATCCACCCGTTTTTGCGTCTTCAAATTAACTAACTGCCCTATGACGGGCTTTATCCGTCCACAGCTGTAATTAGGTTCTTCATCAAAGAAGTAAAGTATCTGAAAGGTAATGGCATTATTACGTAATCAAGGAAATTTACAGCGCTCAGGTCTTGTAATTCTAGTTTTGCAGGTGTAGAGTGCAATGGAGGCCTCTACAGCCCTTCGCCCCCCTCCCCCTACCCTCCCAACTGCATCTTCACCTACTTATCCTAGTATTGAAATCGATGCTTCAATATCCAAAGCAACTGTGTTCCCCTTGCCGTCCCACTGATTGTCAAATATTATTCTCCTGTTAGAGCACGCAGTTTTACCAGGCAAACAACACAAGTGACGACGGCCTCCACAAGATGTGATAGTTCCCAGGGATCGAAAAGATCTCTTGCAGTTGTACTCCATGGATTGTTACTAATTACTCTACCACATATTCATCAGTCGATACCGAAATACCAACTTGCTTCCCAGTTCTACATATTTAGCGGTCGATTTCCTTTATCTCTTTTCCGATCTCATGGGCACACTGCAAACGGACTGGCAGGTGTGTAGACCAACATCCCAGAGAAATAACCCAACAAGCCGACACAGTGAGCCAACGGGTGGATAAGAATAAGCACGTTGGCTCTCATCCTTCGGAGGGGAATTCAGGTCAATGAACCCACTTACAGCAATTGGGGCTAGGCCTTAGATAAGGGAAGGGATTCTGTGGGAGGATAGGAGCAATTGGTGTTCCCCTGACGCTTCTCCGCTGCTCCGGGCTTTAGTACTAGTCTCTTACGATGGAGGCTGTTTTGAATGTCCCCCCCCCTAGGCCATGTACGCCAGCACGTTGACAGCGTGTCTCAGTTCTCCATGCTAAAACGTACCATCTCTGGCAACGCACACTTTCAGAAACCCTCAGTCCGCATTGTACTTGAGGCTATCTCATGCTAGATAGAGATAGAATGGATTATCCTAAGAGGTCGATGGTTTTGCCTGACCAAAGCCGCTGTAACTGCAAAGTTTGTCGCAAAATTGGAGTATCGCCTCTTGGGTAGGAGGCCCGTCGCGCGGCAAGAAGGCAAAGTCAGCTGGCGAGTCGCGCGCGTACTGTAGGGATTTCGCGTCTTCTTAAGACGCTTGAATAGAGCAGCAAATTTGAGGAGCTAACTCCGGAGACAGTCACCATCTTGGATTGAGCATCGCGTCAAGTGAATAGTGTCCCACTGCACGTCCTACATCGCACACACGCGCTGCAACTCGTCCGCCGACTCTGCCTTCTTGCCGCGCGACGGGCCTCCTGGGGGGTACCCTCGCCTCTTCCAAAGATTTCTTGGCGCTCATGAGCAAGATACGGGTCATCCTCTGGGACTAAGCCTAGGGGAGGGAGGAAACTTCGGGAAAAATGAAAATTTTTTGCACACCCTGGAGTATCTCCTTCCCTGCTAGAGCTTACAAGGGAGATCCTTCAGGACATGGACCGCTTTTTCGTGGTTTTCTGCATATTGAGGCTCATGCGAGGAACACAGAACCATGGTCCATTTTTCCTGAACGCCTTCTAGGAATGTCAAAACAGTGGTGAAGAAATGGTCCAAAGTTCGATCCCCGTGATGACAATTTTTGCAATTAGGTTGGAGGCCTCCAAATTGCCGCCAAATGACGCCAGCAAAAAAAAGTAGTTGTTATTTTTGCGGCAGCAATTTGGAGGGGCAAACATAAGTTGCAAAAATTTGTCACCACGGGGATCGAACTCTGGACCATTTCTTCACCACTGTTTTGAAATTCTCAGAAGGTTTCAGGAAAAATGGACCACGGTTTTATGTTCCTTATGTGATCCTTTACAACATAAAACTGTTTTCGAAAAGCGCTCCATGTCCTGAAAGTCTGTGTCCCAATTATTAGTCCCGTATTCGACAAGAAGGAGATTTTTGCGACATTCAACACTATAGTGCCCCGTATCTTGCGATAGCGCCGACTTTTTGTTAGGACGCTTGGAGAGCAGCAGAGTTTGGAAGCTAACTTCCGAGGCAGTCACCAGCTAGGATTGAGCATACTTACAACCTCCTGGCACGCATTTCACCATCAGAAAACTGGAACCTGAGCAGTCGAGATGAGCGTGCGATCAACTTTATGCAGGTTGTGACTAGGATGATACTTGAAATTCTTGATACGCCAGAACTGCTGGAAACCCGAACTATTGAGATCTTGCCGGTGCGAATCCAATTAAAAGAGATGCCTCCATTTTGATGCTCACGGTGAGTACTAAAGCCGGAAAGGAGAGAAACCGACGAGAATGAGAACTGCCCACGGACCGTCCTCCTCCAATCCCCTCCCCCATAGCTTCGTTTGACTGAGCTCCAGCTTAGTTCTTGACCCACAAAACGTGCCGTCCCTTATAACTACTTTTGCATCCACTGACCCAGGTAGCGGTACGGAAACTCACTTGCTAAAGCGCTAGGCGTTTGTAGACAGTATCGTCGTCGCTGTCGTTGTCGTTGTTGTTGTCGTGGGTGTTGTCGTCGGCGGTAACGGTGGTTGTGGCGGTTAGGTAGCCCTGACTTCATTCAGTTGTCCGGTGAAGACTGCCAAGGAGATGATCAGCGTTAGCACAGCGATGAAGAAATAATACAAACAGTGGCCCAACACTTTTATAGAGCAACTTATCAGAAACAATGCGCCATTCATCATTCGTTCAAGCTTTGATACCGAGGGCGGTCATTTTTGCTCAAGTCAGAGGGTGTTGCGACATCTAATCCTTTTGCTCCTCTGCGTCTCCCTCAAAAGACACTAAGCCCAAACTTTTGCCACAGGTTAAGTGGCTCACACACCCCCCCCCCCTGAATTGGCCCCATTCCCCCTGGCTCACGCATTCTTACTTACTACCAGGTTCCCGCACACCAAAAGGATTAAATGTCATACAACCAAGTCAGAGCATACAGAGTCGAAGATTCCATCAAAAAATGCTCGCTTATTGAGCTTATTGAGGGCGGAAGTGGTGTAGTGACAAGTGGCACGCTTACCACGCGAGCGGTCCGGGGATCAAATCCTGGGTCGTGAGTCGCCCGGGCCAACCAAGCCTTCCATCCCTCCGGGGTCGGTTAATTGGTACCAGACTTGTCTGGGAGGATAAAAACACTGACTTGTACATCGGCTGGCCCCCGCAAGTCATTGTATAGGCCACATCGCATTCAAACGCCACTACGAATGTACAAATGGAAGTAGAATGCGTGCCGCATCCCAAAAAGGGATTGATCAACGGCAAATGCTTTATCCTTTTTATTAGCGGTTCCCTTCGGTACCTACCACGGTTTTGACGCCCTCTAAATATGTTCCTTGGATTGCAGGTATGGAAAAATATGCTTTGACCACTGCCAATTTGGGGTCAGTCGCACGAAGAAGCACTAATCAGCCCAGATTTTTAATTGACCATGCACTTCCCTTCCAAACAGGGGGAATATCGGTCGAGGAAATCCTCGACAGGGGGTCGTATTTGTCAGGCTGGGTCATGGGGGGTCGTACTCGTGGGGGTCAGTAACATCAGTGGCATCGTGGTGCAGATAGGAGTAAGAGGGTGTAGCGCAGCAGAAAACGAAGGATATGTGAAAAAGATTTAAAATATTCTTTGCAGGTTCAGTCGCTCCATTCCCCTACATTTATAAGAAGGGAAAAGTGCATCACGCAAGGAAGAAGGCCACATGTGCGCACGCGCTGCAAAGGCACCTCCTCCGCCTATCGCTCGCTCCTTCTCCCTTAATACCTCGCTGAGAATGACACTGTTGTTAGGGACCTGTCGCAAAAACGACAACCGTGAAGGAAAGCCCTGGGCAAATGAAGCTGTTCCTTAGGTTATAGGAGTTACGAAATGTGTTTACTACAATGCAGCTTCTGTCAACTGGTCATGATCATATAACACCTTTCAATCGATTCTGCAACTTTGAGTGAAGGTCGGATGCATGGCCTATCCTGAGACGCGATCGGACGATGACCCTTTTGGCATCGCTTACGTTGGAAAATGTATTCTAGACACATTTCGAGAGTTGCCAACAAATTGTCTTGCAATGGTGAAGAAGGAAGCAACTTTTTGAGTGTTCAAGAATTGTCCTTTGAAAGATCCTCGATACAAATATACCATTAACTAAGGGGCTTCGAAAGAAGTAAGGTAAATAAATCAATCCTGAAAACGGGGCTCCAGGGCTTTTCAAAACTGTCTTCCTTTTTTCTAGTTCTTTCGAGATTGGAGAGATATTGCCTTTTAAGTGACAAAAACTCGCATGAAAATTTCAGTGTCCCTGACGCTGACTCGGCACCCTTTCTCTGCGAGTGGTAAGCAGTTCCAAAGTTGGTTGGTAACGAGAAACCTAGCTCTATCTAACCCTACCCACATTGCTTAAACGGTTGTGAAATGGGGGAATAGTACCCTCGCTTTCGGAAGACGAGAAGAAAATCGAGTGCAGACCGACACACCATAAGAGACGACAGGTAAGAAAAAAAGCCGCTTTTCTCTTGGCCGTCGTCTCCTATGATGTGTGGGCCGCACTCGACCTTCTTGCTGCATTTTGACTACGATTTGGCTTATCTAATGACTGGTGGTAAACAGCCAATGCAAAAGCCAATGTTTTGATCCTTTCATAAGACGCCCATCGTATCACTTGCATACAGGGTCGGTCCTATCGTTGTTACTTTTCGAAAATTTTTACGACCCCCCTCCCCCAAGGTGGATTTGATACGACCCCCTTTTCCCACCTCCTCCACCATCTCCATCTTCCATCAAAACCCCGCCCACTTTTTCCTCCAAAAATGCCGTCGACGGGGGGGGGTATATACGCGCGCTGAAACGGCAAATTTTCTCCCACGCCTCCCCTCTCTTCACATGCCACTTCTTACAACCGAAGCAAGTAGCAAGTACGCCCCACCCTCTACAAACTCATCAAAGTACGCGCACTTCTACAGAGGGCGGCTTGCAATTCTATCAAGTACGGTGGCTAGCGGACACTTGCTTCGTTCCACGAATGAAATATGGATATTGTGTATATAATGTTAATTAAGTTGTCAATTCACATTTCAAAAATACTAATTCGAGCGCTGATGGTGTAGTAGCAAGAGGGGCCGCTCCAGTGCGCATTGTATACTGATCAAAATCACAGGCCAAATCCAGCGTACGTTGATCAAACTTCTATAGGTGATTACTTCTTACAAAAGCAACAGTTACTACATGAAACGCATTCGTAAGTTGATTTCAAAAAAGTCGTAGTTCAAGAATTAACCATAACTCGACAGAATCTTATTTGAATATCGAACAGAAAGGAAGAGTAGGAGCCAGGGCAAAATAGACGGGTAGCGTGCGCGAGGGTGTGACTGGTTGCCAGGCCACCAGTTTTGGAGTCCCTTATTGCTTCCTATGTAGATCAGATCAGCACTGATTGTGTGACCTAGTTCACGGCGCTAAATAGCCACACTCGTACACTCATTTACCGGAGAACGGTGACCCTGAATATGCTTGACTCAACAGCACACTAACTCTGGCGACAATGGTCGGTGCCACCTTAATATTTTCTTCCTTGTGCATCTAAAACATTTTTAGCATTTCAGGGTCTTCCCGAAAAACCCCCTCCCCCACCACGACCCACGACCCCACCACATTCCGCGCGCTCTTTCCTTCAGAACGTCCATCGGAAAGGGAGATAAATATGGCGATAACGCGGTAAAACTCCCAGTTTCTGCCTGTTTTCCACCCTCAGTCGCGACGTCTTCACCAAAATCATCTCAACTCCCGCAAACAACGACCTCACTTCGCACTATTTACGTATGGTTGAAATTTCTCAAATCCAAATGCGACCCACTCCTTTCCTAAAATCGCAAATGCGACATCCCAAGGTCTTAACGCCATCCGTGGCGCAGATCAGAGCAGAAGATGTTGCTGCTCAACGCTTCAAATACGATTTATCATGAGTGAAATGATTGTTTTGGAGATCCAAATATATCAGGACAATATCAAGAAGGGAGGTGTATAGAAATGGAAAGATTCGCTTCTCCAGGCTCAGAACAAAGATGCGCAAAAGCGGAATTCATTGTCAACATTTCTGGAGAACACTTCCCGTGCCTGTTGAAAAAGCACATTTCCTAACTTCCAAAGAAGCCTTTACTCTTTCAAATGTGAGGAAAATACGATTTTTCGAAGCTCAAAACTCCCACACATGAGGAAAGTGTTTAAAAACCTCCAGGAAGTCAGACCGGCAGTTGTAGCACGAAGTGCAGGAATTTGCGAGTGAAGACTCGTTAGTAACCTCATCGTCTCTTGCTTTCTCCGTGTTGGAAGGCAGTTACAGAAAGCGTTTTGAAGAGAGATATGTTTGCCAGAAGCCCAAGCGCGCGAAAAAAAATCGGTCGGCAAAGCTCATGAAAAGTCAGACTGGCGACTTTGCCAAATGTAAACTTCAAAGTAGCAGTTAAGCGCTCGTTGGAGGGTTCAAAATTTCTACCTTTTTTCCCATGCTAAATGACAGCCACGAGATCAATTTTAAACAAATATGTCCGCTACAAACAAAAAAAAAACTCGTGCCTGCCTGAAAGTCGGATGTACGATTCTTTCGACAAATTGAGATGGGGTAGTGTTGGAAACATTTGAAAACAAATGACTTTCAAAGCCTCTCGCTCTTCGGCCATCTGCCAATGTCCCTGTCTCATCCTCCCACTCCTTCGCCCGTGTTTGTCTTACGTTCCACTTCTGAACATGCCCTTGCCCATCTCACCGCTTCTGCCCTCTCTCCTGCGCCTGTTTTCATCACCCTCCTTATCCGCTCTTCACGTCCACCCTCCACCGCTTCTGACTGCATATACGTCCCGGCCTGCCTGTCGCAGTATCCGTCCGGGCCCGCACCCCTCTGCTCCTGTTACTTCCAACTGTGACTGACCCTCCATCCATCTGAATTGCATGCTCCCAGTCTGCTTACCTATCTCTATCCTCCGCTCGACTGTTTTCATCGCTCTGTTAGCACCACTGTCCATAAAATGTCTAAAAGAAATAGAAACTGCTGCTCTAGAGATACGCCGTGCACACACTTCTTCATCGTCGTGTTACATTTGCAATTGTTTGTCGATTGCCATGTAAACATTGACGACCAAGTTCTGCTGTACCGACTTGGATACCCAATAATGGTTTACTCCAGAAATTGAGGAACAAGGAAGTTAATCGAATCTAATAAGATACATCCAAGCGACCGCCACCATTGGCTATTTCTTTAGATTCCCGTGACCAGTGACACGGTCCAGCCCCGCTCACATTTTCTTTCAAAAGAGCCGTCAGAGTTGGGGGGGGGGGGGGGGGCAATATGTGTTTGAGCGGTAAATCTCCCATTGTTGCCCATTCTTCAACTCGCGACACTCTCGCTAACATCATCAGAACCCTCGCAAACAGAAACAACACCCCATTCACACTTTTCCCCAACATGGTAAACCTCTCCCAACCCCCAAATGGGACCCCATCATTCGGATAGTGCGAAAGGAAGGTTGACCCTGCTTACAAGAATGGAATAAGCAGGTGAACAAGAGCAGACACTTTACGGTTTCTTCTCTGACCCTCAACCGCCCCCCCCCCCTTCTTTTTCCAACTCTTCGCATTAGTTGCCCTTTCACTCACGCTGTCTCTCTCAATCCCTTTCCGAAAATGGCGTTTCCCGAGAGCAGCAATTTCGTTTGGAATTTTTGAACAGTATGCCAACATACCAACTTGAACAGACAGAAAGGATAGAAGGGTAAGCTCGCCGAGAAACACGCGTACAGTCCGACAGACCGCAGGACACAGAATGGAGAGTGGCGCAGCTGGGTACAGATGCAGACGGAGTACCAGACAGACAGGCACGAGCATATACAGACAGAGGGGCACAGGCAGACGGAGGGGCAGATAAGCAGGGACGGGCAGCACGCAGAAGGATACGCAGAGACAGTTGCGTACAGAGGGGCACAAGGACGGACAGATGCATATGGGGAGTTCAGACACCGACAAAGGGAAGGACACGGACTGACACTCACCTGGACCTTCCGCTCGGACACGGAGAACACACACACGGACTGATTGGATCTGGCGTTTCGACAAAGTCGGTCGGTTTTTGCAGCACTCCCTACGGCACGACTAAGTGGACCATGATGGTCCATATGGATCTGAAAGAAATCTATTCAGAGTACGCAGTAAGAAAACGAAAAATCCTTCTTCCCATACCTGTGATCCCTGCGGCGAACAGTCTATGTGAATAACCACGAGTCGGTCGTCCACATTTTTGTTGAACATTTGCAAAAGGTAGCAGTAAGAATATACCATAAAATGTTAACAAAATGCTTGCTTAACCTGCTGCCAGACATACCCCGTCATACTGGAGGTCTCTTCCCTTCCATGACTGGCGATCTAAAAGTGGCACATTAGGCAGGTGCAGGACATTTTGATAACGTAGAAACGAGTACGACTCGAGGAAGAAACCACAAGAACGACTCTCAACGAGTCGACAAATTCAGCCATTTCGGACCTGGCGATGGCAGTTGCCACCATCGACTTCAAATGCCAGCATTACCGCTGCAACTACATATTTCTACTACTCACTGTAGAGATTACTATTGACAGCAAGTAACCAAGTAACAAACAACAGAAAGAGGAAAACTTTTCCACGGAAAAAATTAGGACCGAAAGTGTTAGAGAGACGGATAGGGACGAGGTCCAATGCACCGCATCGCATAGCGTGCGTGAGGGGATGACTGGTGGCCGGGCCGCTAATTCACTCGATCAAATAATTACTGATTGCAGTTCATTCCGTGTCACCTGCCTCAGGCAATTCTATCTTTCCAATCCCCGGTCTGTGCCTGTAGTACAAGATTCACACTTCTGCCTAATTCACACCTCAGCCTGCACCTCGGGAGGCTTGCCTGTGGAATACCCTCACTTGATTTTCTACCCTGGCTAACACCCTGGTGAATTTGAACGAGATGCATTACTTATTATGAAACAGAACATTTTCTGGCGCTCATCCACTGAGGGGGGTATCAAGTGGCTGCTCTCACTCCCCACCAGGGTCAACCCTACGTTGCTACAAGTACCAACGGGGGGGGTCATAGTTTGCTTAAGTTTGTGCCCCCCCCCTAGAAAAGGGAGCAGTGAAAATATAGGTGAAAAAGAGGGAAAATGAAGGGAAATATGGGGAAATTTTGCGGTTTCATGATAGTTATATACCCCACTCCCTTCCCGCTCGACGGTGTTTTTTGAGGGAAAAAGTTTTTGTGAAGAGGGGGTCGTATGAAACCTGTTGTGAAGGAGAGGGGGTTTTTTGAAAAAATTTTGCAAAATGTACCAACGAGGACCAACCCTGCCTCCCACCCCTCTGGTCTGCCTACGCTCCCCCTGGCGGACAGGTTTCTCGAAGTGCGGGACCCCGTGAGCCAAGGGGAGTGAAGGCAGTCTAGTGGGGTGGGGGTGAGGGCAGCCGCTTGACATTGACACACATCACAATGCCCTCCCCCCTTACCGGATGAGCGCCCATTTTCTTTTGTATCAACATCACACATAATCTGGCAGCAAAAATTAGTGACAAATTTTCAGTGGAAAAGTGTAAAAAAATGCACATAAGGAAATAACGAAATGCACATTGAAATTTATGCATAAAAGCTATGGGTTTTTATTAGCAGAATGACCTTCGCGTGATCAAACCATCCCAATAGCATGTATCCACATGAAAAGGAATCTCCTCTTTGCTC
>MU899928.1:0-16606 GCA_036418205.1 Ostertagia ostertagi | reverse complement strand
GCTTAAGAAATAGAAGAGAGAAAGAATTTGATGCAGCCACAGCCAACACGAGTACAGTTCTGAGTTCGAAATTTCGAGGTGGTTCGCGTGCACATCTCCGAGCCTAATACCGCATCGGATCTTGTCCGGACCAACAATTCTTTTCATCCCTTCGGTGGTAGTTAACTGGTGCAAGTCACGTTTACGGTGTAAAAAATACTGGTATCACCGGTGACTCTACAGGTCGTTGTTCATATTACATAGTCTAACTCAAATGCTACTGACCAAAGATGCCGTAGTGGAAGTGCCTGGCGTGTCTCAAAAAGGAAGCTCAACCTTGAGTGCTCTTTATAATAACACGTAGTATTTCCTATACATGGAAGATTTTGTGATTTGAAAAAACAACCTAAATATTTACAGATGGAGTGCAAAGATTACAACACCTCTTGCCCTGAAAATGAAAGGAATGGTCTATGTGTCTACGATATCGTCAGATGGGATTGTCCGCAAAGCTGTAATGTTTGCGGCTGCACAGATATTCTATCACAGCCACGATGCTCATGGTTTAAAGAAAAAGGCTATTGCCTGAAAGCGTTGCACAACAATCGTACCAAAATGTGGTGTCCAAAAACATGTGAATTTTGTCAACCCTAGTAACTTCTCCATGTCAACATGAATCCCATTAGGTATTGTAAATATTTTTTCTCGGTAATAAACTTCTCTTATGTGCTGTTAATATTTTTTGCATCGTGATAAACTTTTGAGTGAAGGTAGAGCAAGAACGCGAAATTGTCGGTATACAATCACCAATTCAGTTTCTTATCTGTAACATAAACTGTTTATTGCTTAGAGCCGGAACTTTCATAAAACAATGCTTTACCCAAACCAACCAAACTGTGGCCAGGTTGGAGCTGTGTCAAAAACGAGCGTCATATTCACAATCACAACACTAATTTACTCCCGTAGTCGACGTTCCAGAGAAAATTGGAAGTCTGATGCAGATGGATGAGCTCGCCTCTCTCTGACACTGCATTTTCTGCCAACTTTGAACGCTTGCAACTTGCTTGGGAAGTACACGTTACAATTTTGACCCATAATATGTTTATGTTTGTTAGCGGCATTCTCGGCTGCATCGATTTACCCCAAAACATCGCTTTAAAGGACGAATTTACGATGGAAAAGCAACCCATTCCAAATTGAGGTAGAGATGGTGAGTAGTACACAGAAAGAAAGCGAAACCATGAGAAACGGCCCAGAACCCGAGAAATGGGACCCCTTCCTTGCCCGTTGATTTGAGCATTGATGGGACTCTCATCGCTGTGCCCTCTTCAACCCTACGCTCTCTCAGCTATCTAATCACTCGCCACCTATTGTACTACGGCGAGTGATCAGACGATCGGTGGGCGGAGATCGCCGAACTCGCCAACTTTGAGCCATGCTAGATCTCAGAGGTCAAATCTTTCGATGCCGATTGCGTGTCTGTCCGCACCCTCAAGAGATTCACCGCTCTCCCCACTAGGCGATTTCTCCCTTCTTCGACCTTCGTTCTTTCCGTGCAATCCTCCTTTAAGTTCCATGGAGATCCGGGCCTTCCATGGTTAGATCCTGAGCAAGGAGATTTATTTCTTCACTATCAATTCTAATTCTGTGTATAATATTCATTCCTATCCAACAACTTCGTTCGGGTTTTAAGGACTTATTATAGGCTAGGGAGTGCACCAGGACCCGTAATCGGTTTTAACATTCACCGGAGCTCCTTTCTCCTTTAGTATTACCTCCGCCTTTCCCAAACATTTACAATCGACGCCTATGAGCGTAAAAGTACTTCCCATTTGATGTTCACTCTAATCTAAAATCTCTCTATCGAACAATGGAGGGAGTATGATCGAAACAAGGGTAGCATGAGGATATTCTAGAAAACTTTATGTGCATTTTCACAAAGCTTTCTCTTTTATGCTTTTGTGAAGGATGCAATGGAAATTACATAGCATTTGTCGCAGACATTAAATTTTGCAGCTTTTCGTTCACTTGCCTTCTCATGTAGAACTTCCAACACTGGAATTGCAAATTGCTGGAAGAGCAATTCAACGTGAGCAAGTGTCCGTTGGAAATTGCAAATATACCTGTCGCTGTCTTCCAGACTGAACTTTGTAGCAGTACATTTCATATAGGAGCCTTTGAATTTGCTTCGACCTCGAATTGCGAAAAAAAAAAACCTATTACGCCACTGAGCTCACCCACCGGCCACTCCTTGCCGCGCGCCGACCCTTGCCGTATCTGCATCTTGCTTTTTTGCTATACTCTCTCATCTCGGAGTCTGTTATCTCGCCTCAGCACCCAGTTTCTTTTAGGCCACTTAAACTGTAGGCTTACCTAGCTTGCGAAAAGTAAAACATTCATTGAGTTATTTTCAGTTAATTCTTTCTTCATTTCCCTTTCCTTCCAGATATGGGTGATATGTGTCTGCTACCTTGAGTTTCAGCCCTGTTACAATATGGTGGAAGTCCACTTACGGTTGGCTATGTGCTGAACCTACAAGGAGCTTGAAAAGGATCACTGAGGAAACCCAATTGCGAAAAAAACCTAACGAGGAAAGGTCACCAGGCCGGTCCGACAATTTGCAATGAGGTGTATACCTACGCATTCGTCTTGAGACGATAAGCTAGAAACCGCTTTTCTTATCTGCTAAACGGTGCTCTGAACGGAGTTACGGAAGTTTTCCCCTCAACACTGTACTTAAACGCAGTATATGAGCGCTATCATTGGAGTCGCCACTATAAGCCAAGCGGGAAGGCGCAGCGTGGTTGACGTGGCGTAAGTGGTAACGCTCCAGGCTTGTAGGCGAGAGGTCATGGGATCGGTCTCTCGTGGTGTTTGTGTTTTGCCTTTTTGAAAACATGACCAGAAAGGCTTTTAGCGACAGTATCTCCTCAATTCCTGCCTTTACCTGCCTGTGTAAGGAGTTAGGGAGCACCTCTGCGCAGGTTGAAGCTATTTTTAATTAATATTTGCCATGAAAACGACGCTCATAGCCCACTGACAAGGTTTTTGCGGTAAACGAGTATGATATTCGTGTTCAGGAGACCGAATTTCCCCTGGTTACAAGTTTCCAGCTGAATCTGAGATTTTTGCATTACGCGGAAGGTAAGCCCGTTGAACGCTTCTCTTTTCAAAATCTTGGTTGGAAGGGGCAATTTCCATGCCAAGAGTTCAACGATAGGTTGATGATATGATGGTTGACTCACCTCATTTTTTAGGGTTGGGTCAAAATCTCAGATTCGGTAGGAAACTTATCTCCAAGGGTAGTTTGATCTCCTGAACACGAATATCACGCCTGTTTGCCGCGAAAAAGCCTGACACGTGCATTACGGGCACCATGTTCATACATGGACGACTACTGCCCAAACCTGCAAGGAACTGCTCGAAATTTTTTCGTACAGGGAACTAACGGCAAAGTTGATAAATTAAGAAGTTAGAAGCTTTCTGGCTACATCTTCACGAAGCACAAAAGAAACAGACTCTCCGAGGAGCCGTTCCCACGACCTCTTGCTCGCGAGTTCGGGGCACTGCCACTGCGCTTCCTTGCTTTATAACTACGTTCAGAGAATCGTTTAGCAGATAAGGAAGGCAGTTCTGAGCTCAGCGCCTCGAGGCGACTTCAACGGTATACGACTCATTGCAAATGGCCGGACCGGCCTGATGACCTTCTCTCGTAGGCCAGGTGAACCTAAGGCGACCATGAAATCAAAGTGAGAGGTGCGGGTTTTAGCCCTGCCTGGGACGAAAGTTTCATTCAGAACCCAGCATACTTGTAAAATACTCGCAGGGCGAACTGCGGCCCAAAACAGCAGTTAACAAACAAAACTAAATCAAAGCTTTCACGCTCCTAGATAGGTCACACTGCCGTCACCACCTTACCCTGCGACGTGCCGCGAAGTAAGGGTCTTCTCTATGTGTGGCGTCTAGTTTCCTTTAGCGAGTACGGTACGACACACCTGGCCACAACGTGATGAAGGGGTGGATTAGGCCGGCGTGGGACTGCACAAAGTGAAGGGATTCTTGAATTCCTGGTACTTGTTACTTACTTCACTCGAGTCGACTCCCTAAGTTTGCTTGCCAAATTATGGTAGAGCTCAAAAACCATCAAACCTGTGCGATTACTTCGAGCGGCAGAACAATTGAAGCTCCTGCAATTTTATCACTTTTTGTCTCCCTTTTCCCTAGCTCTATTCTTCAGGATATGTTTTCAATTCTGCCGCACTTCGAATGCCCTACTCACTTCACCATGCGATAATTATTGATTTCACTGAACCAACGTCAATCACAAATACTGTAACTATATTAGATACGTGAACAATGCCTAATAAATGTGTATGTCATTGATGAGAGTTTTATAATACCAATTGCGTAGCACGCTGCGGGGAGTCTAAACTGGCGCTGGCCACATGCACCGGCCAGCCAAAAAACGCTGCGCTAGGCAATGGGTTCATATAGAGGGGGTATAACCTGAGGAGAAGAACTGCGTTGCAGTTCTTTTCCTCAGGTTAGGTCACCGGAAATTGAGACACCGGTCATTTGCTAGAAGCAAGCTTAGCACTGAGCCTAGGCCCAATCATAGGCTTAAACAGAAAGGAATCTTCCACGGACCATGGACCAGTGGGCGGGACCGGAAGTTTTTGTGACGAAATGCATGGTAGGTACGGATCCACGTGTCGAACGCACGAACGTGAACAGGATTCACTTCAAACCTTCCCATGAACGTGGATCCGTACCTACCATGCATTTCGTCGCAAAACCACTTCCGGTCCCGCCCACTGGTCCATGGTCCGTGGAAGATTCCTTTAAACAGGAACCAGCCCAAGCCTAAACGTTGACCCGAGCTTAACCTTAGGCCTCAGTGATCGTGCGGCTCTAGTGACCTGACAGGAGGAAAACTGAACGTCTCCCATATAAAGTAGTGGCCAGAAATTTATAAACAGACGGTTTTTTGAGAATTTCTTCTCGCAAAATCGCTGAATCGTCTTCAAATTGAAACAGTTATATTGATTCAGTATCAATGAAACGATACCCAGCCAAGAACGGTTTGAGTAGATTGTGCCGTATTGCCCAATAAGTCGTGGAATGTGGTTAGCTGTGATCTGCCGTATTGGCCTGTTAGACTATCGTTATCACCGCGCAACATGAGTACGATGGACAAGAACCCCGCAGTCGTGCAACTTTTGCTCAATAATGTTGGCAAGCACAGAAGAAAATTCGGTTTGGTGACCTCTAATCCATGACGCAAACCCGTCTGTCCCTCCTAATGATCAGACCTAAGCCGAGAAGAAACAGCTGAAACAGAGCAACACCTTGACCGTATGTTATTGAGAACCACTACAGACAGATAGGTGATGGACGGATCGTCGACAGTGTGACAACATTATTCATCCTGCCCATTGGAGAGCAACAGTTCAGTATTAAAATTGATCTTAAATATTTTTCTGAACTGTGAGTTCCTTCAAATGAATTAAGCGGTAATAGGACGGTGTATGGTGAAGTGCAATTTTGTTTACAACATTCACACTCCAGAAAGAACAATCACAACTGAAAAAAAATGTTCCATTATATCATTTGCGTGTTCTCTGCCATCTATTATTTCGTCGCCTGTTGTGGGCAATAAAAAAGCAAAAAGATAAAGCATTTGCCGTTGATCAATCCCTTTTTGGGATGCGGCACGCATTACTTCCATTTGTACATTCGTAGTGGCGTTTGAATGCGATGTGGCCTATACAATGACTTGCGGGGGCCAGCCGATGTACAAGTCAGTGTTTTTATCCTCCCAGACAAGTCTGGTACCAATTAACCGACCCCGGAGGGATGGAAGGCTTGGTTGGCCCGGGCGACTCACGACCCAGGATTTGATCCCCGGACCGCTCGCGTGGTAAGCGTGCCACTTGCCACTACACCACTTCCGCCCTCTGCCAAATCATTACGAACCTTAAACATGATTACCGTCGAAGAACAGGAAAAAAAAAAGAATTTGAATACTTACGGAAAAATTAGCGGCTAATGCGCAAGGCGGTAGGCCGGTTACTACACTGCGTTTCATAAATATAGGTCCACCCTAATTTTTGCTATTCCAAAGTTGCTGTGCATTTTTGGAAAATGCCGCTATTACCAATAGTTTCCCCATAACGAAAAACCTTGATACTTGATTTCTGGAGAAATCTCGATTCAGAATTATTAAAATATCTTCCTTAGAACGTATTTTCACCGTTTCGCAAATATGACTACACATCACTTGTCGAGAGATTTTATTATAACGAAAAAACGTCACGAATTTTCAATAATGGGATGGTCCTCCCATAGTCATAAGGAACACAATAATACGTTTTGGAATGCTGGTAACCAAATTAGCTATTACAGTAGGATCGAAATTTGTCTGTGCGCCGATGATCGACGTTTTCAGCTCTTCGGCTGTTCCATTTTGCTTTACTTTGCTGGAACTTTATAACAATTAAGGCCCAATGATCTCTATTGGAATCTAATTCAGATAACATGGTGGCCACCAGATAACTGCCACATTTTTTCCTGCAATTCCATCTGGCGTGGAAGGACCGGCATGGACAAGCCGCGTTATCGTGCGTAAAAATCAAGGATCGAGGGATTGTTGTAGAAAAAATGGTAAAGTCGCTTCAAAAAGAACTTCACGATACCCTATGGAATCCTCGTGAAAGGGAAACAAAAGCGAGCTCTAGCCGCTCAGTCGTTCAAAGGTGCCTCAAACCATAAGGGATTCTCCGCCGAAATTACGTTACATTGAAACCATCTGCGATTTTCACGGGACCCTCCTGTACCCTCTTTTTCTATCAGATCCACCTAGAATAAACTTTTTCACGTCGATCTCAGATCACCTGTAGCACGAAACAAGGAGCTAGAGTCCAAGATCGCGAAGGGTCTAAAGCCACACCACCTTCGTTCATTAAGTTGAGCCCTTTTCCACGGAGAAATGGAGACGTGCGATCTTGTAGCGCTCAAATAATCTTGGAACGCGCTTCATCAATCCGCTGAAGATGTTATTGCTCTGCTGGCTTACTCACCACACGGTTTTGCACGGAAGGCCGCATTTCAGCACGGACTTTCGTTAGGACTCTCTTGTATAATTCGAGAGAAGACGCCCAATTCCTTCCATGAATTCTTGAAGAAAACGCAGTCTTTATTTACCTAAGCTACTCTTCTCTCCGCACTGACCAGGATTTCGCACATAGTTGCTTATGCAGTATGAGCCGGCCGACATGGGAGGAAATTCTGCTCCTCAGCCATCCCACTTCAGTAAGTGCTCTGGCTTGAGCTTGTTACTGGGAAGAGAGGCGAAGTAACACGAGGTATGGTAAACTCGATGTCGACTGAGCTCACATATATCCCCGCTTCCCTGATTCCCTTCACGGATCGTGAGAAATGGAAACTTTTTATGAGTGGCCCGATATTCATGAAACGGTGAAAATTCGTTCTGAAAAAGTTAATTGTATTACTTGAGGGGAGAACTTTGTCAGATCTAATGGTGATAGCAGCATTCCCCAAAAATGCACAGCAACTTTGGGGTAGCAAAAATTTAGGGTGGACCTATAATTATGAAACGCAGTGTATTAATGCGGAGACTGTCAAACCCATACCGAGGCTTTTGTAAGGTAAAACTTAAACAGTGAATTCTAATTCGCTGTGGGCATTTCTCTAATACTTGTGTCCAATTCTGATCAGAAACTCGGCAATGTTAGGAGAATTTGTTTCCTTGCTACCTTTACGATATATCGATGTTGAAGATAAGTTAGAGAGCCTGTGGTCCTGGAAATTCATAGAATCGATAGGCAGCTTGGACACCGAAAGCATATATGGCGCATCTACCCAAAAACTCCTAAAATTCGCCTTGCTCCGTTTGTTCAAATAGTACCAGCTAACTAAATATTTCATGGAAAAGCATCCGAAGAGCTCAGCGATGACCTTTCCTAGCGGACTATGTAACTAAAGCCTAGGTGGTTGGCTTATATAAAAGCGGTGTCAATGCGCTGAACATTGACCAGTGCTCTTCAATATGTTCGGAATGCGCCCGTACAAGTCTTCCTATTGGATTTTAGAGCAACTGCCACAATGATTGGGCGCGTCATGGGCTTGAACGGGTCAGCTTTTTTGTCGTATAACTTCGTATAATGTATGAAAAAAATCGAGAACAGCACAATAACGACGGTCTTTCTGAGCGGAATTCGATCTTGTGGACCAAGATGCTGTTATAAGTCCTGTAGCCGAGTTGATCACGTGAGTTAGCCAGCGTTTTATTGAAGGGCATTTCATGCAGCCAGACTTCCACCAAACTACCTACTGAAAAGGGTGTTACATTAGCCACCCCTTGGGTTTTTTAATGCTCAACACAAAACTGGCTGTCAGCAGGAAGAAACTCAAATAGTTATACTCTACTTTGGAATCATCCGCAAACTGTTTGCAAAATGGTTTTGTAGGCGAGAAAGAATATATCCTACTATATATAATCGGCTAAGCGGTTGTGTGTGTGTCTGTGTGTGTGTATGTGTTTGTCTGTCTGACCGGAAATTCATAGCTCGGGCACCAGTGGTCGTCAGGAGTTGGGTTTCAAGATATGATATAGGGGGTGGGACGGGAACATATTTGGTGGGGTAAAGAAAGTGATCACAACTGATAAGGGCTGATAAAAGGCGCTAGAACGCAAGTGTCGCGAAATTCATAGCTCGGGCACCAGTGGTCGTCAGGAGTTGGTTTTTGCAACCATTGTTTTAATGCTCTTTTCTCGAAATAACAGTTCAAAATATTTAATATATTTAATAGTTTATTGCTTGAGGAGTTTCGGTATGATGCGTGAGAACTTACTAAACACTGTTTTCTCATGTCTCATTCGCTGATGTCAGTCCGTTAATGTATCCTACTATATATAATCGGCTAAGCGGTTGTGTGTGTGTGTGTGTGTGTGTGTGTATGTGTTTGTCTGTCTGACCGGAAATTCATAGCTCGGGCACCAGTGGTCGTCAGGAGTTGGTTTTCAAGATATGATATAGGGGGTGGGACGGGAACATATTTGGTGGGGTAAAGAAAGTGATCACAACTGATAAGGGCTGATAAAAGGCGCTAGAACGCAAGTGTCGCGAAATTCATAGCTCGGGCACCAGTGGTCGTCAGGAGTTGGTTTCAAGATATGATATAGGGGGTGGGACGGGAACATATTTGGTGGGGGTCACAAAGTGATAACGACTGATATGAGCAGATGAGAGGCGCTGAAACACAATTTTCACAAAATTCATAGTGCGCTTCGCAGCAGTCGTCAGGAACTGATTTTGGGACATGATATGGGGGTTGGACGGTAACATATTTTGTGGGGGTCAAAAAGTGATAACGACAGATGAGGACTGATAATTACGATATGCGTACGAACGTAGAGATTACTCGAAACCAGATTGCAGATAATGCATTTCATTTCAATATCATTTCATTAGCGTTATAATTGTAAATTCAAACACCTTTCAACCGCTACACCTTCTAGAGTTCTTGAGGATGAATGGGATGCTCTAATAAATTTGATAGTGAATACTGGGCATTCCGTCTTGAGATTACCAAAAATTATTCGACCGCTAAATTTCCTCGATTCTCGATGCATGGTGGTTGTTTACATACATCACTTTAGCTGTGCACTTCACTGCGCTTATCAAACAGTGAGATACAGCCAAGATGGGCAACGGACAGTAATGCATTTAACGAAGCAGCTATAGTTAAGCGGTGAAACCCAAAGCTTCACCGATTGTCAGTTTTGTCAGAGGCTTCCGTGTCATGCGCGCGGTAGCGGGCGGAGCTAAACTGGTGCTGTTATAAGTCCTGTAGCCGAGGATCACGTGAGTTAGCCAGCGTTTTATTGAAGGGCATTTCATGCACCAGACTTCCACCAAACTACCTACTGAAAAGGGTGTTACATAGCCACCCCTTGGATTTTTTAATGCTCAAAACAAAGCTGGCATTCAGCAGGAAGAAACTCAAATAGTTAAATTTGTTTTTCCACTACAAGTGTCTTTAACTTGTAATGGCATGGTTTTCTTACGGAATCGGTCCCAGTTTCACCTTTTATCAAAGGAATTCGCTAACATTTAATGACCATGCCTTGAGCCTCTTTCTATCGCATCCATACCTTCAAAGGTCGGTAATTAAACGTTAAAAAGCTGCTTTTGTCCGTTTGCTCCTCTCAAAAATCAAACTTAAGGAGAGGTCCGAGCGTTGTCATGCAGTGGATGGACAACTCTTCTGGTCGCTTTTTTTCAATACATTAGCGAGTTGGTGGCACTGGTTTGCTCTAGATGGTAATCGTGAATGTCTGGCCATGAGGGGTATAGCATTGCCCTCGAGGAGGCATGTTTGGGGTCACACCACGGAAAGAAACGCTCACCTGCGACCAAGGTTTCCATATAATCCTTACAGACAAGTGACCGTAGTCTACGACAGTGAAGGAAATTGTTCGCTATCTTCACAGCTTTCTGCAAAACATCTCCTCTGAAAATGGAAAATGTCACATAATAGGCCCACTATGCCTGCTGAGAACTGTTCAAAGATTCCACTTGATATACAGAGGATGGGATATTGAGAGCAGAGGGAACACGTAAAGCCAGTAAGCGCTTGAAAACGAAATGAAGATCTAAGAATTCGGAAAATAACATTCATCTAATCTCACAATGTAGTGGATGAGATTGAGTACGTGGCGCATTCTGGGGTAAGTTTTGAGGCCCTTCTCTGTGTGTAGCGGTTCAGCCCGCATAAGCGGGATTATATACACATCACATGCGAGCAACTACTTTTTGAGATGAAAATCGAGTGCATGGCGCAATCCTATATGGAGCTTTTCCAAAGTATCAAAGCACATTCTTATAGTGTCCGACGAGCTGAATTCAAAGATATCTTCGGATTCTCGAAAGCTCAATTTTGAACCGAGTTATAACGAATTCACGAAATTAACGAGGATTCGCGTTATTCGCGTGAATTTTCGATTTCAAACGGCGAGTACTGTAGATTTTTCCATACCACATCCAAAGATCACAGAATCTTGAGAGCCTTCCTTTGTTAGACGCAAGCCAAGTATGAATAAGAGTGCTCCGCAGTAATGACCGGGCTGCGGACGGCTTGTAAGTGAAAAGGGAAAGCTAGGAAAACTTAAGGATCGCTGAAATCAAGGACTTAATCGTCAAAAAAGGTCTTATGTGGAAATGGCGAGGCGGGGGGGGCAAAGAGGGGAAAACATGGGAAAAACCCCCCGTTGAGACAGCACGCCGAACACATGATCGAGGTGGGTGTAAAGCGTGGCAACGGAATTCATTGTAGCATAAGGAATGGCGCCCTAACCGCGCAACTTTTGCGGCGGTGCTGGAGAGATCTAGGTAGGTGGGGAACTTACAACTAATCTTGCCGTATCCTTCCCACAAGTCGGGCTAATCCCGGGGTTTCGCCTCTATCAAAATTATGACATGCGAAAAGCCAGCATGGAAGCCATTTTTATCCCTGAGTTGAACATCGAAATCGACCGAAATTATCGTGTTCTTGGGGAACGAATTAGGCACTGTTTGTTCATCTCCTGACGTTTGAGAGTGGCTCTTGTGCGTTGATCGGTTAGAGGAAGGTCGTAAAAATGTTCACAGAGTGAACTGCTAGTGATCGAGACTAGTCGCAATGATAGAATCTCGAAACATTTGCATCGACCATTAGTTCCTGAAAGTCCGCTAAAGGACGTATTTGATGAAATGGAATCACTGATAGCTTTTTGATACAGGTGGCAACCAGTTACGGTAACAATGTTGACACATCTAGAACTTTTTTTAGACCTAATAAATGCACCTTGCTAAAGAGGCCTGCGGGGAAACCACTGGGCTACCACCAAATAGGACTCTGCACAAAAAACAAATTTTGTGCAACACTGGTATAGCAGAGCCCCTAGACAGCTGCTATTTTGAGAAGCGGTGCTGTATTCTGCTTGATAACCGATGAATAATCTTTACCGTCCTCTTATGTCTTCAAGCAGGAACAGTCGAGTGGTTAAGAAGTTAGACTCATGCCTCCACCCCTGAAAACCGCGAGGAAAGTTGCCAAGTTTAACCATCACCTGTCCTGTCGTCCCGTTGATCGTCGATTTGCTCGAGCGGGCGCCAGCAACGTCTCCATTCGTCCCTGTCGCGTGCTAGGGTGGTCCAGTGGATCCTCCTTGCTCGAGGGACACGAAGTCCATCATTCCTTTCGTTCAGAGCTTTCGTGAAGAAGTCTGACCATCGGGCCGGCGGTCGTCCAGGTGTTCGTTTGACGTCCCGAGGGATCCAGTCGGTAACCGCTCTGGTCCAACGGTCATCGCAAAATCGCATGACGTGTCCGGCCCACCTTATCTTCGATTCCTTGGCGAAAACGGCAGCGTCCCTGATCTTCGATCGTTGGCGTAGTTCGAACTCCGGATTCCCCTCTGCACTTGCGTGTATAGGGTTACTCCTAGCATCGTCCTCTCGACAGCGCGTTGGATAACGCTGACCGCATGCTCGTCCTGCCTGCGCAGAGTCCAAGTCTCTGAGGCGTAGGTTAGGGCAGGAAGGACAGCGGAATCGAAGAGGTGGGCACGGAGCCGGATGTTCTTCGTCTTCTTCACTACTCCCTCGATGTTCTTGTACGCTCCCCAAGCCGCTCGTTTCCTCCTGCTCAGCTCTGGAGCTAGATCGTTCATCATATTGATTTCCGACCTAGGTACACGTAGCTGGAGCATTCGGTGATGTTCGTTCCGTTGAGCGTGAATGGGGCATCAGGAACCAATCCGTTTCTCATAAACATCGTCTTCGTTAGGTTCAGCTGTAGACCAACCTTACCACAGGCGCAGTCGAAATCAGCCAGCATTCGCTCCGCTTGCTCGATGTTCGGCGTTATAAGAACGATGTCGTCAGCAAAACGAAGGTGGTGTAGTTGCCGGCCGTCGACCTTCACTCCCATGTCTTCCCATTCCAGTTGACGCATGACGTTCTCGAGAGCGGCGCTGAAGAGTTTGGGCGAGATGGTGTCGCCCTGTCGAACCCCTCTCTTGACGTCGATGATGACCTCCTTGTAGAATGGTGAGATTCTGGTCGTAAAGTTGCTGTAGAGCTCACGAAGAATCTTGATGTACTGAGTAGGGACGCCCTGGTTGCCCAAGGCTTCGATGACCGCTTCTGTCTCCACAGAGTCGAAGGCCTTCTTCAAGTCGATGAACGTGAGACAAAGCGGCATCTTGTACTCCCGTGAAACTTCAATGAGTCTCGTAACCATGCCCTGCAAAATTGCAAAGATGGTTCTAGTACCAGCGTCAGGTCCAGGTTGACAAGTTTTCTGATCAACACCCCTGGCACACCAGTCATGTCTAAAAGTTGCCAAAGAATCAGTGTTAATGCTAGGACGTCACCCGCAAAAGGCGCGCAGAACCCACGCCCGAGTTCTGTGGTCAGTATGCGAGGGCTACCGAGGAGGGAACGGCCTCGGCCAAAGAAGCTAGTTCGAATTGGGACTCTGAACGTAGGATCGCTAACTGGAAGTCCCGAGAGGTTGCTGATCTGATGACGCGCAGAAATCCAAGTCCTATGCCTTCAGGAGACGCGATGGAAAGGTGCTAAGGCCAGGGAAATCGGGGAAGGTGTCAAACTCTACTACAATGGGGAAGACACCATACGGAACCGCGCAGCCATAGCTGTAGCGGAGCCGCTCCATGAGAATAAACACGAAGGAGAGGTATTGGACAATACTGTTCGTATACGCTCCGCACCGGATGCCCCGAGAACGAGAAGGACGAGTTCTACCTCAGCCTTGACGATGCCATCAGATCGATTCCGGAAGGCGATTACCTGACCTTAGCAGGTGATCTAAATTGCACGTCTGCAGCGACAGCAGAGGCCTGGAAAGGGTGCACGGAGGTAGAGGAATAGGAGTGAGATTGCCGAGAGACAGAGTCTTGGACCTGCCTGCGGTCCACGATCTAGCAGCAGTCTTGGCGAATAGGAGGACTCAGAAGGTCACTTACAGCAGTGGATCGAGACAAACAGAAGTCGACCATGTGCTCGTCAGAAGGTCATTCCCAAGAGCTGCCAAGAACACCAAGGTGCCCTCTGGTCCAGCACAGGCCACTCCCGGCAGACACAGCCATGGAGCTACCCAAGAAGACAAGGGTAAGAACCGAGAGGAGAATCCGGTGGTGGAAGTTGCACCGAGCAGAGAAGAGCGACCTCAAACGAAGGATAATGGAAGTTGGTCTCCCAGATCCTGAGGGACCAGTGCAGCAGACTTGGGGCAATGCAGCTGAGATCATCCTACGATGCGCCAAGGAGGTACTGGGCGAGACGCGAGGTGGATTCAGAGGAGACAAGGCAGCGTGGTTCTGGAACGAGGAGGTCCAGCGAGTCGTGAAAGCAGAAGAAGGAAGCATACAAGCGCTGGCAGAAGACCCGGAGCCTTAGAGGACCTCGCTGCCTACAAGAGTTGCAAGAGGCTCGCAAAGGAAGCCGTCGCCAAAGCCGTCGCCGCATCCATCTCCGTGCCAAAGCAAAGAACACGGAGATGGACGCCTTGTATGAGAAGTTGGAGAGCCAAAATGCAGAGAAGGTCGTCTTCACACTGGCCCCCACAGCGAGCACCCCTTGAGGCCCCTACCCTACAAGACATCAGAGTGCGTGAAAGACATAAGGCAAAGTAGCGGTGCCCGGAACTTGAAGGAAAGCCTGCTGAAGTCAGGAGGAGATTGCTGAGCACTACACTGAGACTCTGAACGAGGAGTTTCTAACGAGGGCAGACTCGCAAGCAGAGGCGACGGCTGGCCCTATCTCACTATGGACAGAGGATGAGGTTCGTCAAGAACTAGAGAAGATGAAGATTGGGAAGGCGGTGGGTCCAGATGGGGTGCCAATTGAGGCATGGCAAGACGCTCGAAGAGTACGGGACTAGATGGCTAATTAGCTTCCCGAACACAGTCACAGCGGAGGAAAGATGCCAGATGCCTGGAGAACAAGCACTATCGTCCCCATCTTCAAGCAGAAGGGTGACGCGATGGACTGCTCCAACTACCGCGGGATCAAGTTGACTGCTCATACAATGAAGCTGTACGAGCGACTGGTCGACTCGAAAGGTGAGGGAGCCGGCCCCAGGAACATTACGGCTTCATTCCTAGAAGAGCCACAACGGATACCATCTTCATGCGATAGCACCGGTACTTGCTGTCTGAAAATGAGTAGAATCGAACGCCCGGTGCTAGCACGTTTGCCATCATGTACTGCCGTTATATCGACGACTGTTTTGTTATAACATCAACTCAAGCCGAAATGGACGAGTTGTTCAATATACTTAACAGTCAGTCGCAGTACATCAAGCTCACTCGAGAAGTCCCACGCGATGGTTGGTTACCTTATCTGAACACACAGGTCAAGGTCACCAATGGCTCATACAATGTGAAATGGTATAGAAAAGGAAGCTCCAAAAATATCATCATTCACGCACTGTCGGCACACCCTAGAGCTGTTAAACGAGCAGTATTACGTAACATGTACAGAACTGCTGTGGAGGTGTGCACCGGTGACGAGGAGCGAGAAGAGTCCAGAAGATTAGCCCATCAAATTGCTAATCTTAATGGTTACACAGCACGCAGCGACGGCAGTGGGAGAGACGAAGCAGACCGAGGCATTTTCCATACGAAGTTCAGAATAAGATATATCTTCAACTTCCGTTTATATCTGACCATTTTAGCGCAGTTATACAGGAATGTCTAAGAAGAGCAGATTTGGCCAATGACGTCTTCTTGGTCAATACACCAAGAGACAACGTCAAACATCAATTGGTCAGAAATCGTCTCTATGACAAGACTTGCATCATGGATAACTGCGTTATCTGCCCGTATGGAAAAGTAGGAGACTGTGCACAAGAGATCTGTGGTTTACCAGATTCAGTGTTCAACATGTGATGCCTTGTACATTGGAGAAACTGGGAGACAACTAGGTATTCGTATAAAGGAGCATCTAGCTAGTAAACGAAGGGAAAATTTGGTTTCACCGCTGGGCAAACACAGAAGGGAAAATCATGGTGGTTGTGACTTTGACGTTAAATGCACAATACTGGCCTACGAGAGCGATATCGGTGCTAGGAAAACCCTTGAGGCCTTTTGGATAAAACAACGAAATCCAAGTATGAATAACAGGAATGAGTGCATCTCAATAACTGCCGATTTCTTGCCCTACATCCCTCTATGTGAGCTATGATAGTGAATACGGAGCGCACTGCACGTTCCTCCTTTATAAGCAGTGTGCGGTCAGTTAGTTTCACTTTCTGTTCACTCTGCAAAGCGCTGAGGGAGGCCGTTGAGCGGAACATTGGTGGAATTAAGGTGAGAAACCGTTTTCTTGGAGTTAGCATACTATGGTTCGCTGGTCTGAGTGTTGTAAGCTTAGCGCATATTGTGTTTGAGCGGATAGGTTAAGTTCGTAAAAGTTTCGGAACGCTTTCAGGCCTTTGAAAACGACGATTTCGTCGAAACGTCAGGCAATAAATCTTCCACCATACAAAACCTGTCAGGCACAGAAGAAATAACAGACATCTGAAAATGCCGAGGTTT
>MU899921.1:0-10198 GCA_036418205.1 Ostertagia ostertagi | reverse complement strand
TTTTTAAAATTATTTTTTTAGTGATCTAGTGCATATACCAATAAACTGTGATGATCCTCAGGTCATCAAAATGGATTCTTCACAAGATTGAAGGATGGATTCACGAGGCTGTACCAAGGCTGATCTCCTTATACTGTAGTGGAGCGGTTCGAGTTTGCTCGACGCGTTCTCTCTTCGTTGAGAGAGCGCAGAGAAAACGAGAAGGGAGGCGACACGTTTCAGCGCGTCAATGCGTCGCGCATTGTACGTGACTACAGCAGAACATTATAATTCACGCTTACTTCGGGTGCTCGCTCTGTCCAAACGGCTTAAGTCCACACCACGTGGGGATACCCACCCTTCCAAAAATGCAGAATACCTCGCAAAAATGTTCGATTAGATGATGAAAGTGAATAGCTCACAGCTTTCATCCATCTCCATTTGTGGGAAGGCCGAAGTGCATCCTTCTGCCACTGCAATTGAGAGTGTTGTCAGCGTTGCGGCTGTATCGCTGTATGTGGCCTGAAATTAGACTAAGGATTTCTTATTGTTTCATAACCGCCTTTGGAACATGTTGATAACTCTTTCAAAAACGGAGCCCTAGAATCATCACAATTCTCTATTGGAGCACTTGTAAATTAGAGCATAATCTGTCAAAATTTGGCACTTACCGGATCAAACAGAGGAAACGTAAGCTTCTGGTATCTGTCTGTTGCCTTGTCGATCACATCGCAGGCACCAACCTGAGCTGCATTTATTTTCGAGCTAATTCAATGAGATCAACGAAAAAATCAACCTTAGACACAAAATGGAATTGCCCTGGGTTGATTGTGTGGTTATAAGTGTCGTAGGAGATTGTCCAGGGGAGAGGCCATACTCCTCCTCTAAAATGAAATATACTATGTTGTAAAGTTTTGGGACATTTTGGATTTTTTTTTAATTTTCTGGAAGCTCCCAGAGACTTCCGTAGGAATTTGTGAAAAGGTTTATATGCTAATGAATGTTTAGTCAGAATACCAGTCTTTGAGTTCGCAGAAAAAAAAAGAATTTTCGACTTTTTTGAATTTGTTTGGGCGGCTCTTTCTTCACGAGGGGTGCCTGGTCTACAACGTGAATGCGGAGCCCGCGCGAATAAACCCCAAAAGGGCTTGGGGATCGACGCGCTATCCGAGAGACCAGCTCGGGCACCACAACACATCCTCCGTCCAATCACTGCACGACAGAGAAGGACCAATATTGGTTGAGCGTCCGCATTCATTAAAACCCCCGTTCTGATAGGTTCTGATAAGGAGTCCAATCTGCGGCTCATTTTTAGGAGCGGAATAAACCTGTCATTTTTATCCTTCGTTCCAATATGGGGGGCTTTTTTTCAGGACCTTTCAAAGCTTGGGCTATCCTGGACGCTCCGCCCGTGCCGCTTTCCGGTTTTAGGGCATGAGTAGGAAAACGGCAGAAACCTGGCAGAAACAAATACTTACTGAGTTGATGAGCCGGGATCCGGCCTACCGTAGTACCACGCACTGGTACTAGCGAGTAGAGTAAAGATTACGATCCCAAGCTTCATTTCTAAAAGTGTGGATATACAAAGACAAAGTAGCGGAAGTTTTCATCGAAATACTCAAACAGCGGGCCGAAAATCAATCACCCATTAAAAATTACTGGATAAAAAACAGAATAAAGGATAAAGGATAAAGCATTTGCCGTTGATCAATCCCTTTTTGGGATGCGGCACGCATTCTACTTCCATTTGTACATTCGTAGTGGCGTTTGAATGCGATGTGGCCTATACAATGACTTGCGGGGGCCAGCCGATGTACAAGTCAGTGTTTTTATCCTCCCAGACAAGTCTGGTACCAATTAACCGACCCCGGAGGGATGGAAGGCTTGGTTGGCCCGGGCGACTCACGACCCAGGATTTGATCCCCGGACCGCTCGCGTGGTAAGCGCGCCACTTGCCACTACACCACTTCCGCCCTTTCCTAGGGCGGAAGTGGTGTAGTGACAAGTGGCGCGCTTACCACGCGAGCGGTCCGGGATCAAATCCTGGGTCGTGAGTCGCCCGGGCCAACCAAGCCTTCCATCCCTCCGGGGTCGGTTAATTGGTACCAGACTTGTCTGGGAGGATAAAAACACTGACTTGAACATCGGCTGGCCCCCGCAAGTCATTGTATAGGCCACATCGCATTCAAACGCCACTGCGAATGTACAAATGGAAGTAGAATGCGTGCCGCATCCCAAAAAGGGATTGATCAACGGCAAATGCTTTATCCTTTATATAGATTATTCTCTGAAAAACGCCATTCTTTGTAAGACGAGAACAACCTCGCACGCAAAGAGGCGGCTGGACATAAGAAGATGAGAGAGTTGGGGACAGAGAGACGCAGATGCAGCCACTCATACCGCTACGGTGTAGAAACAGCTATTGCTGTCGAAATTCTGCCGGAACCCTACCGCACCGCCGCATGAATACATAGTAACACTGTGCGCGTGGCGGTCTGCAAATGCAGGCTGTCTTTATTCATTAGAGGAGTTGCTGGAAGACTAGTCGTAGAATGGGCTTCAAATGGCACTCATTCAGAATTACTTACGAAAACATTGAGTTACACAAAATGGTATGATTTCTTGTCAGGATCGGTACTTTACGCAGGCTGCCACAATCAAGATTTGGGTTTCTTATCTCGCCATGCTCCTTTGTTAAGAGGCTTTTAACAGCGTAATAGGATTACGGTGTCGCAACTAATCGACCGGATCTTTCTCCCTCTGATAAGAAAGCCGCAAAGCATCACATTGGGTCTCAACCACCATCAAAGTCACAGAATACGGTCGAGCAGTATTTAGCCTAAACCCTCGGAAAATCTAGTGAGCTTCAAGGCAATCTTACTGAATACTAGGTATGGTTATTCTGCATCATGTGTAAGTGGAGAGGCCAAGTGGATCGACAGACAAGATAAAAAAAACATAAATTTACTGAGTACAATGCAAATAATACCCTAGGCCTTACCGCCTTGAGAGCGGAGTTAGGGGGAGGTGTGGTAAGGAGATGCCATGTGTGTGGTGCCAGAAAGTATGGTAGTAAAAATATGGGAATCCAGTAAGAGTTAATCGTTCCCATAGGCGAAAATCCTGAGAGGCTGATAGCGAGATAAATCAACGTCGAGCAGAGAGAAATGAATTGAAGGCAAGAGAGCATGGATACTATCGAAAACGGACTCGACCTATGGCAACAGCTCACGAACGAGAGCTCAGGTGCTGGATGATGTCCCATACGCACCCTTAAGCCCTAAGGCCTAACAGTTTGTGGCAGTCGCTACATCCTGTACGCCTGTGAAGTGCCGTTCCTTAGCCCACAGAAATCAAAACTTTCCAACAACTTAAACTGCGCGCTGAGAGATTGAGACCTAGATAATCGACTCACTAAATTAATCGTCTGGTTTTCTCCATGAACCAATTTAAATCCTGCTCACCATTGGTAAAAGGGGAAAATGTTGAAAACACGGGAAATACTCACTTTTATTCGCGCACTCAACTGATAAGCCACTTCTGACACTGCCTTCCAACAATAAGAAGAACAACTGATAAGCGGAAAAGTTGTTGTGAAAGATGTGGGCAACGCTGTGATCATGCATATTCCAGCGCAAAGGTGATGGTAAAGGTTCATTATGTCAAAGTTGTTAGCAGATGAATCCAAATGAATGAAATAGTACAAATCTAGAAATGTTGAATTGGTTTAGACAAATGGTCGTTGCAATCCCTCGACTAGCACTTCTTGATTTCAAATTCAGCCGCTATGACAAAAAGGTGGCATTACAAGCATTTCGCTTAATCAAGTTCCCTTTTAGATGAGTCTACGCTGTTGAGGTCAGCAGTCAGCGCAGATACACCCAATTCAAAGGCAAAAAACGGTATTAAACAGGTGCTATCACCCCTTTTTGTCCTCTGCACATCCGGTTTCATATCAAAAAATGCTAGTTTCAGATGTGCGAGAGGGACGCAGCGCCGCTGCCACGCAAATGCGGCTTGATCCAAATGCTAGATTCAATTCTGCTCAGATTAGGTTCTCCTTCTTTCCTTTAAAGACATTTAACCTTTGCCACATTGGCCGGAAAGTAGAACATTGAAGGAGGTACTGCCCCTACACAGTTGAACAGTCTCGCGCTCCAGTATAGCGGCGCTAACTACCCGCGATCGCGTCGCGCGCTGTGCCTAGAGCGCGCTAGTTGGAAAAATCGTCAAATGGTTGTGCTGAGCGTTTTTCTAAGCACGCCTATTCTCGAGAGTGGGAGACGTCGAGAAATTGTCGAGGAAATTGAAATTTACATGCGAGTTCCCACTCTTTGGAAGACAGTAGCTGTCTTCATTGGCAATGCTTTGAAAATCGAGGAAAGCGTTGTAAAGTAGAAGATTCACGCTTTCTAACAGGTGCTCCATTTGTTTCGAACGCTTTCTAGTTCGCGAGAAATCTGCGTCGAGGAAATGTCAAGGAAATTTTCGAAGCCACTCGAAAACTATTACTCCCTCGCCGTAGTAGGGGACTTCTTTGAACACCTTCAAAATACTTCTATACACGTCAGTTCGATTGGAGTAAATTGAAAAGTGATGCACTTGGCGCAGATCCATTCCGTTCCGATTGTATGCGCCATGCAGTGACCCCACTCGGAGTCATTGGGAAGGAGTTTTGTCCTAGTGACGACTTGCTTAATCACACCAAAAGGATATTTCTCAGTATTAACTAATTAGAAATAAACTAATTGTAGAGTCAAAGTAAATGCCTGACTCACTCTATTAATCATCATTTGCTTCCTTCCAACACCGTTCTAGCAATGGATGACAGCTTATCGGTGACAGGAATCTAGAATATGCAGTAAGAGTATGGGAAGTCTGGCCGAGATTATTTCAACGTATACCTATCCAAGAATGCATGGCTTCCATCACTAATAATTCTACGACAAGCATGATAAAGCATCAATTTCTAGAAGAATAGAATACTTCGCTGACTTACCACGATTAACTTTTAGACCCAGAGACGCGTTGCCTTCCATCAAAGACTTGTTTGAAAACTAATAATGACAAGCAATAAGAATGGTAGACCAGAACACTTTTTGTAGTCCGTTGATGAACACAGTTTAGATGATACGACCCTCTGCCAACATCTCATCGGACAAATACGACCCCTGTGCAGAGAATTTCCATCGACACTTAATTCACCATGGGTGGGGAGTAAGTTACGGACGGAGAGTACAAAAATGACGATGCGGGCCCAATAAAGGAATTAAAGAGTGAGAAAAAGTATTTTAATGCGACAAGCAGAAGTGATCCACTTACGTGCGGATCAATAAAATTTACCTCGATGCTAATCATCCTACAAATAGACCATTCTAATCCAAGGAGGGATGGGATTTTTTGCCCTTTAGAAAGCACAAAGATCTGAGGTTGGGCAAGTGAGAGAGGTGCCAGGTAACCACAGAGAGGATGTGTAAAAGGTCAAAACTGACTAAGTTCCCTCTACCCTCAGCCCTAAAGCTTCACTGTGGCTACTTGATTTTTTGGGGGTGTGTCTCTCAACCCATAGCATGCGCTGATCGTGCTGTAAATTTTTTGGCCTGCTATCAAAAGTCATATATTAACAAGAAAACGATAATGAAGCGATGGATCATAAAAATATGATGTGAACAATTTCTTTAAGCACTGGAGAACAAGTTTGCGATGAAAGACAAATAATGCGATTAGGAAAGGAAACGAATAACTCAAAGTTATTAGTCGCAAAGATGATCAAGCGGACTGCAGAATCTCACAAAAGCCAAAACAAATTTTGCGTTTTTGTCTACGTTTGTCTATACCTTGGTCTATTTGCTCCCTTTGTTTACGTAGTCCAGAAAGGAGAAGATAGGACATCACACTGACGAGCTTAGAGCTGCCAACAATGGGTGAGTCTGACAAAAGTGGTCGGAAACATACGCTGATCGGCCCGAAATTCCGAAATCGAAACTCGGTGAATGAATAGAATGCAGCTATTTAGACGATAACTATGATACGAATCTTCCGAAATATAGTTCAAACAAATCGATAGTGATTTAAACGTTGGCCTGACGGCAAAGGGGCCAAAAGGAGGGGGAAAAAGTCACACCAAGTGATTGGAGTGCGACTTCTAGTAAGTTTTCATCCACTATCTCACCCCCCACAGCAAGATCATTTCGAGCATTCCAAGCCAAAAACAGGCACTGCAGTGCACCGATACTGACGGTTGATTGATAGATGCACTGCTCGTACTCATCTGCACACCCACTTTGAAGTTGTATTAATTTGGAACCAGAGTCAACTGTCCATTCTACTTATGCTCCAAGCGGCAGGTCGCATTTGGGGTTTAAAGGCAGCGATTACGATAAATAGCGCATCGGGAAAGCATGTGCGCCACATGAAGCAGTTACTTGGCTGCCAAGGGAGCGAGGTGTGGCGCTTTCACGACGAAAGGTGCGCTGGTTGCTGAGCAGGACTTCGAAAGCGCTCCGCCCCCAAAAGCGATCCGCCCACTAGTTTCTTGGTGATTTGGACGAGCTGCGTTGCCAGCAGCGGCACAACTGGAGCAACTCGATTTAGCGTGGTTTGGCATGGTGCCACCAAACGCGTTGCGTGAACTCGTTCATACGTCCGCTTTCTGAGCTGTTACCTGTTCATGAGTGAAAACCAACGGCCAAAAAAGGGTCCCGTTTTGCGTTTTCTTGACGGATTTCTCTGCTTTTTCGCCACTGGCGTACCACTGAGCACCACCTCGTCTCTCTGAACCCTCCTACAAATTATCGTAATCGCTGCCTTTAATGCCACCATATTATGCTTCAACCCAGTAGGTGGGAGTATCATTATGAGGAGAAATGCAGCTTTCTCTTAAAGGCAAAGGTCGGGATTAGTTATTGAGCCAGCCTCCTTAATTGCTAGTGGGAAAGAGGGTTTTGTTAACGGCCTTGTCGACAGCTTTTCTCAGTTTTTCTCCACTGTCGTTCCACTTTCATCTATACAGGGGGGGGCCAAAAAAAAAAGACATTTTGCCTATGTCGGACTTCGGCTCTTTTTTCTTCGCAGAGATTGCTGTCGTTGACGGGAGTTCCTCAGCAGAGTATTCCCTAAGTGTCCCTCTATAGTGAACGCAGGCCCTCCTTCACTGCCCTCACCGTCTTCAGAATATGACGTCATCTGTCACCGTCGTCAGGCTCAAGGAGGTCTACCGTAAGAGCTTCAGCCTGAAGCTCTTACGCAATTTCGTGAATCGATTTAATGTTGGATAGTTTTCTAGAGGCATTAGCTACCACTGTGCAAATCCCCTCGAAACTAGCTTTCCAGTAAGGGTCGTTATGGTACACGATCCTTCGAAGACCCCATTGAGCTCGACCAGTGCACCATGTTTCCAGGGCAAATTCTTCTGATGCCGTCCACGTAGGTGGCCACCATGAAGATTTTCTTATAGAATGGAATGCGCTCTTTAATAATAAGTTGGAACCATTCGGTCTGAATTGAGCAAAATGTGCTTAAATCCATCTGGAAGTGGAGACAAAATGTCTTTTTTTTATTGGCCCCCCCTGTATACTCGTTTCAATCCGCACCATAATTACTCCTTATTGAGCCCGACTTTTGCCTTTAAGCTTCTTTTATCTGCGTAGCTCATTTTGAGCAAGCCTACCGAAATGCGACCGGTACAGCATCAGGTACAAGTAGCCTGCTTGCCGCTCTGAAGATATTTTATTTTTATTTGCATTTTTTTGACATTCATTGTATTCGTGCTCAACTGATCCTTTAATTGGCTTAAAGACACTGAGCACGATGCCTGGAAGGCGGTGCTGTCTTAATGACGTCTCTGGATGTCAGTGGACGAATAGCGTAAGAGGCTGGCCCAGCCGCACCCACAAGCGCGCTAAAGTGTTTATTCCATCCATGACGTTTGGTGACGTCATCAAAACGGCATCGCCCTTCAGCCAAATTATGAGCAAAAAGTGGGGTGGGTAAATAAAGTCCGACGAGAACGATGGATGTCGGAAGAATTGGCAGTTTCACTTTGTGAAACTTCTTATTAGCCGCTGTCAAAAATGATCATTTCTCCCGCGTGAGTTGGAATTTCCATGCACTTCATTCCAATATATTTATAATATTGAAAACAGCGAATAATATATTGTATAGCAGAAGTGTAATTTCTAACACCACAGCTATTCTCCAGAAAATACGCGTCAACTGGTTTAAAGAGCACGTAGGACTAGGGTCAACCCTGAGTTGGGACAAGTACCAACGGGGGGTCGTATTTTGTTGAGTTTGTAGGGGGAGTCGTACTTGCTGCAGTCGCGCGAAATCGTATGTGAAATTGGGGTGAAACTGGAGTGTTGGGTGAAGCGCGTGGGAAAAAAAATTTTTCCAATGGTGCTATACCTCGAGGAAGGTGCAGTAGAATAGTGAGATGAAAGATGAAGGTTAAAATATATGTGAAGCATGAGGAGAAATAGAATGCGAATAGGAACATGGGGATTTCTTTTCGTGGTTATAATATTTTCCCCGCCTTTCCCACTTTGCACGGCTGTTTTGGAGGGAAAAATGAGTGGTGTTGGGTTGCGTTCAAGTGGCGTCTAGAATCAAGTACTATAGAAACAGGACTACAGTGCGTTTCAAAAGTATGTGCACACCCTCAAAATTCACGTTTGAAAGGGAACCATGAGGTTTCGTGCTATGAAATCCTTCTCAATCGATTTCTCGTAGTCGATAACCTATCAATGGAAGCAAAGCAGATAATATCGCCTCACTTTCGAAAAAAAATTTTGGATGAAATTTTTTCTTTGTTTCAAAAGTATGTGCACACTTAACAAAAGACAAAAACATAGCTGAGATTAGAAATCAGTGGGGCCTCCAGAGTTTCTAATTAGCTCAAACATCCTGTCCGGCATAATCTGAACCACGTTTGGCATAGCTGTTTCGTCGCTGTCGGCCCAAATAGCCTCTACCGCCGCCTTCAGTTCATCCGCGGTATTATACTGCCGGTTGCTAAAGTTAACGCCTTGATCAAGGGCTCCCTATAGGGTTGCAGTAAGGAGGACACACAAGCCAATCTATCGCTTCAGCACCATTTGGTTAAGGCCATTCTTTGGTAGATTGCGAAGCATCGAAAGACACGTGGTCCTGTTGCTAAAAATGCAATTTTCGCTCCGCTTCGCTAAGGAAGGGCAACAGGTGACATTGGAGCACTGCTTGGTATTCTTTACAGTTCATACGCAATAATGGAACGGCAACTTCTGAATTTCCGCTGATTGCGAAACCGCCGCAGACCCATCAACGGGCCTCTTCCGAAATTCCTTCTCGAGAGCACGAGCGACTCACGGCCAAGCCTCTCCAGTAGTAGCAAAATCCACCCGGCCCGTCAAGATCGAACTCTTTCCATGAGTTAAGATTACCTGAGGAGAGAAAGTTCATAAAAAGTTGCTTGTTTTGAAAATAGGAAATTCTCGAAAAACCGTGTCTTCGCCCGGTGTCCTATCCTATGTTGCCATGTCTGTACGAGCAGACTCCAATGTGGCTAACTTGTGCTGGGCCTTGAAGTGAGTAGCCTTTCTCAGCGTCTGTCGAGTGGTGTATTCATTTGAGCGGATGAGGGGCTTAGTGGTCATTTTCGAGGCTGGAATAAAAATCTGAGCTCGGACTGTCAATGAAGAATCCGACAGGATGTGGGCTACTCTTTTGTTGTTCTGAGCAGTCAAGGATCGTGGATGGAGCGGAGTGTGTGCTGAGTATAATTATCAGGGTGCCAGATAAATCTTCGAATGCATTAAGGAGAACGACCAAGTTATCGTGCGATTTCTAGATTGGAACGTTCATTATCATGCAGAACCTTGATCTGAGCTTGCTCATCTTCAGGAAGAAGTATGGCGCGAATTGACATGATGACGAATGAAAACAGCAAAGTCGGATTGAAATCGGTGGAAAATTCGGCGCCAAAATCTGATCTTCTTCAAGTGTGCACATACTTTTGAAACAAAGAAAAAAATTTCATCCAAAAATTTTTTCCGAAAGTGAGGCGATATTATCTGCTTTGCTTCCATTGATAGGTTATCGACTACGAGAAATCGATTGAGAAGGATTTCATAGCACGAAACCTCATGGTTCCCTTTCAAACGTGAATTTTGAGGGTGTGCACATACTTTTGAAACGCACTGTATAATGCAAGGGTGGGGGGAAGGGAGTACGTGAATTTTTG
>MU899913.1:0-21785 GCA_036418205.1 Ostertagia ostertagi | reverse complement strand
AAAGATAGGGTCTCTCAAATTTCGTCGAGTAAACGTCGAGGACGCTGAAATTTTCACGCGAGTTTTTGCCACTTCAAGAGCAATATCTCTCTTAAAACGTGAGATCCTGAAAAAGGAAGATAGTTTTGGAAAGCGGAAGGTTTGCGCTTTCTGATGGTCTTCTTAGCTTTCTTCTACATTTCCTAGTTGAGAAGATATCTGCGTCGAGTATGTAACGAGGACGGATCCGGCCACCTGAAAATCCGCTCCCTTCTTCACCATTGCAAGTGTAATTGTTGGCAACGCTTGAAATGGGTCTAGAAAACATCCTCCCAACATAAGCAATAGGAAAAGGGGCAATCGTCATCATCGAATTTTGTCTGAGTATAGGCCATGCATCCGACCTCACTCAAGGTTGCAGAATCGATTCGAAGGTGTAATATGACACGTAATACCAGTTTTGCTCCGCCCGCTATCGCGCGCATCACACGGCAGGCTTTAGTGAAACTGAAAGACCCATGGAATATCAGCATGAGGCCCTCCATTAGCCACCTCACTATTGAATGTGTTAGACCTTTCCCAGTTTCGCTGAAGTCCATCGAGAATACGCGTGATAACGTCTGGAGCTGAACTGGCATATTATCTCACAACTGTAAACATCCAGCATTCTTCTTGAATTCAGATAATTTAGCGGTGAATAGGATTGCTGTCAGTCTCAAAATGAAAATGAAATATGCCTATTTACATAAGTGAGGAGCTAAGGCTTATCATTTATTTACATTCACCATTATTTAGAACCCCGAAAGGATTAGCGGTTTAATGAGTTTGGGCTTTCCTGATAGGAATGAAAGTTATCATTTGCTGAAGACTTGATTGAATTCATGCAATAGACTGCTATTAAGTAGGCTGGTCATACAATGATACAGTGTGCACGTACCACTACAAATAGAATTTGTAAGTAGGGACTCTAGTGTCAGCGCAAGCCACGTAACGGAATCGACGACTTTTGCGTTCTGACGCGCCTTATCAGCCTTTATCAGTTGTAACCACTTTCTATCACCCATCAACAATGTCCCCGTCCCACCCCACATAACACTTGTAAGTATGGTTGCTCTGGTGTCAACGCGAGCTGGGTAACGGAATCGACGACTTTTGCGTTCTGACGCCCCTTATCAGCCCTTATCAGTTGCTATCGCTTCCATTCATGTACCACCAATGTCCCGGGACCACCCACATAACACTTGTAAGTATAGACGCTCTAGTACCAATATGAACGACAAAACGAAATTGGCGATGCTCGCTTTCTAGCCCCTCTTATCAGCTATTATCAGTCGTTATCAGTTTCCTATCACGTACCACTTGAGTCCCCATCCCACCCCCTATAACATATGTAAGAACCATGGCGCTATCGTTGCTGTGACCCGAGCTACGAATTTCGTGACAAACACACACACACAGACATACTTATCGAATACATATATATATAATTCGCTAAGTATGTCTGTGTGTGTGTAGGTCTGTGTGTGTGTTTGTCACGAAATTCGTAGCTCGGGTCACAGCAACGATAGCGCCATGGTTCTTACATATGTTATAGGGGGTGGGATGGGGACACAAGTGGTACGTGATAGGAACTGATAACGACTGATAATAGCTGATAAGAGGGGCTAGAAAGCGAGCATCGCCAATTTCGTTTTGTCGTTCATATTAGTACTAGAGCGTCCATACTTACAAGTGTTATGTAGTGTGGTCCCGGGACAATGGTGGTACATGAATGGAAGCGATAGCAACTGATAAGGGCTGATAAGGGGCGTCAGAACGCAAAAGTCGTCGATTCCGTTACCCAGCTTGCGCTGACACTAGAGCGTCCCTACTTACAAGTGTTATAAGGGGTGGGACGGGGACATTGTTGATGGGTGATGGAAAGTGGTTACAACTGATAAGGGCTGATAAGGGGCGTCAGAACGCAAAAGTCGTCGATTCCGTTACGCAGCTTGCGTTGACACTACAGCGTCCATACTCGCAGGTGTCATGTGGGGTGGGACGGGGACATTGTTGGTAGGTGATGGAAAGTGGTTACAACTGATAAGGGCTGATAAGGGGCGTCAGAACGCAAAAGTCGTCGATTCCGTTACGCAGCTTGCGTTGACACTACAGCGTCCATACTCGCAGGTGTCATGTGGGGGGGACGGGGACATTGTTGGTAGGTGATGGAAAGTGGTTACAACTGATAAGGGCTGATAAGGGGCGTCAGAACGCAAAAGTCGTCGATTCCGTTACGCAGCTTGCGTTGACACTAGAGCGTCCATACTCGCAGGTGTCATGGGGTGGGACGGGGACATTGTTGGTAGGTGATGGAAAGTGGTTACAACTGATAAGGGCTGATAAGGGGCGTCAGAACGCAAAAGTCGTCGATTCCGTTACGTGGCTTGCGCTGACACTGGAGCGTCCCTACTTACAAATTGTATTTGTAGTGGTACGTGCACACTGTATCATTGTATGACCAGCCTACTTAATTGCAGTCTATTGCATGAATTCAACCAAGTCTTCAGCAAATGATAACTTTCGTTCCTATCAAGAAAGCCCAAACTCATTAAACCGCTAATCCTTTCGGGGTTCTAAATAATGGTGAATGTAAATAAATGATAAGCCTTAGCTCCTCACTTATGTAAATAGGCATATTTCATTTTCATTTTGAGACTGACAGCAATCCTATTCACCGCTAAATTATCTGAATTCAAGAAGAATGCTGGATGTTTACAGTTGTGAGATAATATGCCAGTTCAGCTCCAGACGTTATCACGCGTATTCTCGATGGACTTCAGCGAAACTGGGAAAAGTCTAACACATTCAATAGTGAGGTGGTTAATGGAGTACCTCATGCTGATATTCCATGGGTCCTCCAGTTTCGCTAAAGCCTGCCGTGTGATGCGCGCGATAGCGGGCGGAGCAAAACTGGTTATATATAGTAGGATAATAGATCATGACCAGTTGACAGAAGCTGCATTGTAGTAAACGCATTTCGTAACTCCTACAACCTGAAGAACAACTTCATTTGCCCAGGGCTTTTCCTTCACGGTTGTCGTTTTTGCGACAGGGTCCCTAACAACAGTGTCATTCTCAGCGAGGTATTAAGGGAGAAGGAGCGAGCGATAGGCAGAGGAGGTGCCTTTGCAGCGCGTGCGCACATGTGGCAGTCTTCTTTGCGGGGATGCACTTTCATTCTTTGTACTGCCTTCAAATACGCCCTTCTCATGAAGGTGGAGGAATGGAGCGACTGAACCTGCAAAGAAAATTTAATATCATGTTTTTTTCAGATATTTTCATTTTCTGCTGCGCTATACCCTCTTACCTATCTGCACCACGATACCACTGCTGTTACTGACCCCCAAGAGTACGACCCCCCATGGACCCAGCCCAACAGGTACGACCCCCCTGTCGAGGATTTCCTCGACCGATATTCACCCTGCTTCCAGGGAGGTGCCTTTTTGAAAACGGTTTAGTACATGTTGTAGGGACGCATGTATGGACCACAAAACCATGTTTCGTTTTCGCTGAACGGTTTTAGTAGTACCAAAAAGTGGTGAATAATACTCTTGATGGTTCAATCCCCCGCGGCGACTAAATTTTGCAATCAAGGTTGGCGGCCACTTGTTGGCTTCAAAATGGTCCTGACGATGAATTTGACATCTGATTTTGATATTTAGCGCGATTTGGCACCAAACCGTAGGCGCCAACCCAAATGCAAAATTTAGTCGCCACGGGGGATCGAACCCTTAACAGTACCTTATGCTTCTTTTTGGTACTGCTATAACCGTTCAGCGAAAATGAAACATGGTTTTGCGTTCCCTACATGCGTCCCAATATGCACAAAACCGTTTTGAAAAAAAGCTCACCTTGCCCTGAAAGACCTCTCTTGTCAGACCCAAAAAGGAAAGGAAGGGCAGGGCCCCAGCAACTGTGAGATTTTGTTTACCATACGAGGCCCTGCTCCACTGAAACCTATCGTATAGTGCATTATTCAGTTTGCGGAGCTAGGCTGTTTATGGAAAACACTTAGCTAAGTTCCTTGAATTATTGACAGTTGACATCATCTATAAGTTTTCAGATTACGAAAGCACTTACTTCTTCATTAGCTTCACAGTCTTTTCACTATTCGTGGCTCTGGTAATCATCATTGGTCATTTTGTTCTGAAAATTCATATTCCAAAAGGCGACAGTGAGTAGCATACATACATATATCACAAGGCATATTTTTCTATATTTGCGCAAATATGGCGTACATATAGTATGCACTAGTCAAAACTAGACTGATGTCGGGTTATTAAACTTGTCAGGTTCAGAGGAATCTGTTGAAACATTTGAAGCCTTGAGCTAAACGCGGTGAACAAAAGGGCATTGAGTGAAATATGACATTGGCTTCTGATATTGGTAGAGAGTATATGTCATTGAGAGTTAGCTAATCATGAAATAAGGTTGCTAACTGGAGTCAATTTGCAGAAGGAGAGCAATAGTTTCGAGATGCCACGGTTCGCGCACTCCGAGCACTCAAAACTTGGCGCAGGCAGGATCGACGCCTCTGAAAGCTAACTGAGGCTGCTCTGACGGTATTGAACATCTGGCAACACTGATGTCCAGAAATCGCTGCGAGAAATCTGGCAAACCTGATGTCCAGAAATCGCTGCGAGAGTGGAAAATGTGTTACTGGGGGTGAGAAGAGTACAGCTTATTCCAGGCAAATAGAGAGGCATCACTGGTTAGACGCAGGCAATAGGGCAAATCGCAGCTGAGATGTAACTATCGCTCGGAGTAGGTTCCGTTCTCCTCCTGTTTGGGTGTAACACTTTGAACTTCCAACGAAAACACACAACAGTTGCGCGCAGCGCAGGCAAATGTTGCAGGTGCTACCGCGAATCTGTCAGTTTCGAAACATCTTATCCATTAGATTATTCTACTGCGCCAACATCGCACACTTAAAAGAAAAGCCAACAGTCTACAGAGAAATATAATCATATGATCTCGCACCATCGGCTGCCGTTTCATCCTCGCTTGCTCTTGCAATTGGAGAACGATGTCAAGCGCTCACCTGTATCACCTGTCGTCCCGTTGATCATCGAATTGCTCGAGCGGGCGCCAGCAACGTCTCCATTCGTCCCTGTCGCGTGCTAGAGTGGTCCAGTGGATCCTCCTCGAGGGACACGAAGTCCTTCATTCCTTTCGTTCAGAGCTTTCGTGAAGAAGTCTGACCATCGGGCCGGCGGTCGTCCAGGTGTTCGTTTGACGTCCCGAGGGATCCAGTCGGTAACCGCTCTGGTCCAACGGTCATCGCAAAATCGCATGACGTGTCCGGCCCACCTTATCTTCGATTCCTTGGCGAAAACGGCAGCGTCCCTGATCTTCGATCGTTGGCGTAGTTCCGAACTCCGGATTCCCCTCTGCACTTGCGTGTATAGGGTTACTCCTAGCATCGTCCTCTCGACAGCGCGTTGGATAACGCTGACCGCATGCTCGTCCTGCCTGCGCAGAGTCCAAGTCTCTGAGGCGTAGGTTAGGGCAGGAAGGACAGCGGAATCGAAGAGGTGGGCACGGAGCCGGATGTTCTTCGTCTTCTTCACTACTCCCTCGATGTTCTTGTACGCTCCCCAAGCCGCTCGTTTCCTCCTGCTCAGCTCTGGAGCTAGGCCTAGGTACACGTAGCTGGAGCATTCGGTGATGTTCGTTCCGTTGAGCGTGAATGGGGCATCAGAAACCAATCCGTTTCTCATAAACATCGTCTTCGTTAGGTTCAGCTGTAGACCAACCTTACCACAGGCGCAGTCGAAATCAGCCAGCATTCGCTCCGCTTGCTCGATGTTCGGCGTTATAAGAACGATGTCGTCAGCAAAACGAAGGTGGTGTAGTTGCCGGCCGTCGACCTTCACTCCCATGTCTTCCCATTCCAGTTGACGCATGACGTTCTCGAGAGCGGCGCTGAAGAGTTTGGGCGAGATGGTGTCGCCCTGTCGGACCCCTCTCTTGACGTCGATGATGACCTCCTTGTAGAATGGTGAGATTCTGGTCGTAAAGTTGCTGTAGAGCTCACGAAGAATCTTGATGTACTGAGTAGGGACGCCCTGGTTGCCCAAGGCTTCGATGACCGCTTCTGTCTCCACAGAGTCGAAGGCCTTCTTCAAGTCGATGAACGTGAGACAAAGCGGCATCTTGTACTCTCGTGAAACTTCAATGAGTCTTGTAACCGTGTGGATATGGTCGATCGTGCTGAACCCTCTTCGAAACCCTGCTTGCTCGCATGGCTGTCCTTCATCTAGTATTCTGCCGATCCTGTTAAGGATGACTCGAGTGAATAGCTTGTAGATTACAGACAGCAGGCAGATTGGGCGATAGTTGCCAATGTCGTCCAGGTCTCCCTTCTTGTACAGCAACACGGTCCTGCTGGTTTTCCACGGAGTGGGTACCTTGCATTCCGACAGGTAGCGCGTGAAGAGTCGAGCCAGAGTTTTGATGATGACTGGCGGCGCATTCTTCAGATGTTCCGGTTTGACCCTGTCGAGACCGGGTGCTGTACGATTCTTCACCGACTTGATGGCGTGTCGGACTTCGGAAGAGAGAACTGAGGGGACGACGTATCCATCCTCTTGCGGTTGATAAGTAGGCAGATGGACATGGCTATCGAAGAGATCCGAGTAGAAGTCGTGGATGACTTTCTCCATTGCCCTTCGGGATGCAGTAACTGTTCCATCCGGACGTCGGAGGCAGGTCATCTTGGTCTTGTAGCTGGCAAAGCTTCGGCGGGCATTGCGGATGCTCCTCCCAGCCTCTGCTGCTTCAGCTAATACTGCTGCTCTTCGCTCCTTGAGATCTTCCTTTATCGCCTCTCTGCATAGCTTCGCAAGCTCGGACGTGAGTCGGTGATTGCCTGCAGCCCCCTGAGATTCTAGCAGCCTCTCCCGAGCGGTCCTACCCAACGCTGCCGTATTGGGGGCTCCCTCAGGTTCAGGGGAATGAGGCCCATCCATATTGCTGTTTTCGGCATATTGAAGGCACACGAGTAGCTTGCCAGGCTCTGTCGTGGGCTAGGATAGACCTCCAGGTAGTTAGCCACGCTATCCTGGAGCGGAACAAGGGGCTTATTTTTGGAGGCGGCCCCGAATCGCCTCCCATGTACTTCCCAGTCACTTGAATGCAAGCTTTTGGCTGTGCCGACATGCAGGATACCAACCGTGGATGCGCCTGAGTGGAGACAGCTGGTATGAATCAACACAGCACTACAGAAACAGGGAGTCCATCCCCTGAATCCACCTGCGTCTCAGGGCAAGTACATGGTGGCTTTTGGTCCGCGATTTACCCCCTATCCGCCACCTGGGGTCGCGCCACGTAGCCTCGCCACCAACCGGCTCGAGATCTTTCAGTGAGAGAGGACCCCTCAGCGAAAGAGATCCGTAGTGAAAGAGATCCGTGGGCAACTTTTCAATATAGAATCAAATTGAGTCTATGCAATGAAACCATACACAACAACATGCAATGATTACTTTTGAAAATGACCTCCACCTGCACCAAGACAGGGCCGAAGTCTCTTCTTGAACTCGTATGCTGCACGCGCTTATGTCTTCATCCAAGTCTTTCCAAGCTTTTCGTAATGATGATTTCGTAATGATTGATATACGAAATCGTATGACGAGCTCGACATGCCTTTCTCTTCCTCAGCAGAGTCAAGCGAGGCATCGAGGAAAATTTGGAAATACGACCCCTCCCTCCGCCAGAGGCCGAAGTCCATGAAACGACCCTCTTCAAAAGCCGAACTATGAAAAGGTTGTTTAATTCTCCCCAAAACTGTTCATAAAAAAGCCCTGCTACCCCACCGTCCACAAAAAATTCGTTTAAGAAGTACAAAAGTGAAAAAGTCAAAGAATGATCATTAATGATGAGTCCTACCAAACGAGCAAACGAGAAACGGAGCAAAAAACGACAAACTAGTCACTAAAAATGGCATACTATGACAACATCTCTTCTTTTTTTTTCTACAAGAGTACCAAATTTTAGTACTACACAGAGGTGTTGGTAATTTACACGTCCCCTTCACTTGAAAGAAGCTTTCTAACCGCTTAAGCCATCTTTGTCGTTGACCGTGGAGCAGCTTATCTATTACTATTGAAATTTGAACAAATATTCAAATGATTATAACTTTCTTCAAATATGACGAATTTTCAATCTGAAAGCAGATTTGGGAGTTTTGTGAAGAGCTTTCTAATCAGTATTGAAATTACAAAAAGTTATAAGAAATAACAAATTTAGATCAATTAACGAGGAAAATTCGAGATGAGCACGAGTTTTTACACTTTCCGAAGCCATAATTTCTTCATTTTCATCTTTTCTGGAAAATTAATATGGCATACAAAACTAGAAGATTTTCTCTATCGAACGGTTGCTGAAGCAGCTTCATACGTCCAGTTTCGAAAAAATGACCGCATTGAGGAGTTGTGTGCAAGAAAATAAGACACAGTCTGTACGCAGGCACATCACCGCTGATGGTCATAGAAAATCAGCTTGTGAAAAAGCGCTCCACGCCTTGAACGACCTCCCCTTGTGAGAACCAGAAAAAATGATTAATTTTCCTGGTTTTGTTCGGTGAAGGGTTTTGCGGCTAAATACAGTAGTAAGCTGATACAGATGAACATATATCGCATAGGCTAAAATAATGGATGCAAAGGGTGGACGGGTCATGTCCACTTTTTTAGGAATCATGCATCCATTGCTTATTCGATCTTCTCAACAATTGGTTGTATGGACAACGTACAATGCTTACCGGAATATTAGTATTTGAGCTAACGTTCAGTAGAAAACTACAGCTGATTAAACATAGTGAAGCGATGTGAGTTGAGCTCTTAAAAAAATAGGCATCTTTTTCGAAGACTTCAGGACGTTGTTACAACACATATTGGTAGAGGAGCCTCTTTTAAAAAGAATGGCTGCATACGCATCTTTAAAAGGCTCCGTCTGACTTTTGCTTTACAACGTACAGCTGCAGGTTCATAACCAGCCAAAATAAAAAATCGAAAACCTGTTGCCCCACTCCTGAAGAAATGTTTATTGGCCTACAAGAAGTTTGCAAATGATCAATATTTCCATTTGAAATATTTTCCGCGAACCAGTTTATATAAATAGGCACATATTTGAAAACTTATATGCATGAGGTTTTATCCAAAATATTTGTTGCTAATTTTTTAATTTTTTAATTTTTTCCCTGTTTTTTTAATAACTTGTTTCGGCCTAATAGTACTTTTCATTGACAGATTCCGGACGATCGTCCATTTCCTCTGTTGGCAGCAGTCCGAAGACATCGCTGATGGGAAATCAAAACAGTGCGCAGCAGCAGCCAAGATCTCGTCTCTCTTGGAACAGAAAGAAGCCCTCACGTAGAAGTCAACAAGACAAATAAATTGTAGAGAAGTCAAAAAATAGCGAGACTATTACTTCAGATTAGTTATTAAATGTTCCATCCAATGTCATTCATCATTCAACTCGATATTTTTAATACAGTTTTACTCCGCGTGCGCGCTCTTTCCGGGGCAAACATCAATGTGTATACGGTGGATTATCTGACACGGAGCAAGCAATGACCAGGCTTGAAGTGCCACCACACTCCATTGCAAGCCATACCTGCTCCAACGCAGAATGTAGAGCAACTTCTGCTACATTCTGCGTTAGAGCAACGCTAGCTTATCTCCTTCCTCCGTGCTCATCTCCACTATAAGATCAATGTCACATGGATGGGAATATGCACAAATGAAGACTTTAGTCCGTAGAAGGTTTCACCCTATCATTACATCACATTACATTGACCACCTTAGATCCGCACGCAACCGCCCGCATCCCATGCTGGGCTTCAGTAGAAATGGGCAACCTGCAAAATATTACGTTACATGACCGATAAACCAATAACACGGTGCTGAAAAATGCGCTAGATAAGGACAAAATACCAATAACCGGTAGTGCACGAAAATCACATCGCTTTAGCGTGACAACGGTTGGCGCCGCCGCTATCAAACAGTTTTGCGCGATCGCCCGTAACGCAGGCTACAGGGTCACTCGCAACGAACTAATGTGATATTCATATTCTAAAGGCAAAATACCTCCGAAGATAGTCCCTAGCGAATTTCACCTGTATCACCTGTCGTCCCGTTGATCATCGAATTGCTCGAGCGGGCGCCAGCAACGTCTCCATTCGTCCCTGTCGCGTGCAAGAGTTGTCCAGTGGACCCTCCTCGCTCGAGGGACACGATGTCCTTCATTCCTTTCGTTCAGAGCTTTCGTGAAGAAGTCTGACCATCGGGCCGGCGGTCGTCCAGGTGTTCGTTTGACGTCCCGAGGGATCCAGTCGGTAACCGCTCTGGTCCAACGGTCATCGCAAAATCGCATGACGTGTCCGGCCCACCTTATCTTCGATTCCTTGGCGAAAACGGCAGCGTCCCTGATCTTCGATCGTTGGCGTAGTTCGGCACTCCGGATTCCCCTCTGCACTTGCGTGTATAGGGTTACTCCTAGCATCGTCCTCTCGACAGCGCGTTGGATAACGCTGACCGCATGCTCGTCCTGCCTGCGCAGAGTCCAAGTCTCTGAGGCGTAGGTTAGGGCAGGAAGGACAGCGGAATCGAAGAGGTGGGCACGGAGCCGGATGTTCTTCGTCTTCTTCACTACTCCCTCGATGTTCTTATACGCTCCCCAAGCCGCTCGTTTCCTCCTGCTCAGCTCTGGAGCTAGATCGTTCATCATATTGATTTCCCGACCTAGGTACACGTAGCTGGAGCATTCGGTGATGTTCGTTCCGTTGAGCGTGAATGGGGCATCAGGAACCAATCCGTTTCTCATAAACATCGTCTTCGTTAGGTTCAGCTGTAGACCGACCTTACCACAGGCGCAGTCGAAATCAGCCAGCATTCGCTCCGCTTGCTCGATGTTCGGCGTTATAAGAACGATGTCGTCAGCAAAACGAAGGTGGTGTAGTTGCCGGCCGTCGACCTTCACTCCCATGTCTTCCCATTCCAGTTGACGCATGACGTTCTCGAGAGCGGCGCTGAAGAGTTTGGGCGAGATGGTGTCGCCCTGTCGAACCCCTCTCTTGACGTCGATGATGACCTCCTTGTAGAATGGTGAGATTCTGGTCGTAAAGTTGCTGTAGAGCTCACGAAGAATCTTGATGTACTGAGTAGGGACGCCCTGGTTGCCCAAGGCTTCGATGACCGCTTCTGTCTCCACAGAGTCGAAGGCCTTCTTCAAGTCGATGAACGTGAGACAAAGCGGCATCTTGTACTCTCGTGAAACTTCAATGAGTCTTGTAACCGTGTGGATATGGTCGATCGTGCTGAACCCTCTTCGAAACCCTGCTTGCTCGCATGGCTGTCCTTCATCTAGTATTCTGCCGATCCTGTTAAGGATGACTCGAGTGAATAGCTTGTAGATTACAGACAGCAGGCAGATTGGGCGATAGTTGCCAATGTCGTCCAGTCTCCCTTCTTGTACAGCAACACGGTCCTGCTGGTTTTCCACGGAGTGGGTACCTTGCATTCCGACAGGTAGCGCGTGAAGAGTCGAGCCAGAGTTTTGATGATAACTGGCGGCGCATTCTTCAGATGTTCCGGTTTGACCCTGTCGAGACCGGGTGCTGTACGATTCTTCACCGACTTGATGGCGTGTCGGACTTCGGAAGAGAGAACTGAGGGGACGACGTATCCATCCTGTTGCAGTTGATAAGTAGGCAGATGGACATGGCTATCGAAGAGATCCGAGTAGAAGTCGTGGATGACTTTCTCCATTGCCCTTCGGGATGCAGTAACTGTTCCATCCGGACGTCGGAGGCAGGTCATCTTGGTCTTGTAGCTGGCAAAGCTTCGGCGGGCATTGCGGATGCTCCTCCCAGCCTCTGCTGCTTCAGCTAATACTGCTGCTCTTCGCTCCTTGAGATCTTCCTTTATCGCCTCTCTGCATAGCTTCGCAAGCTCGGACGTGAGTTGGTGATTGCCTGCAGCTCGTGCGGCTCCACGTTGGCGAATCAGCTCGAGAGTTTCCGTAGACAGACGTCCTTTGGTGACTTGTAAACTCTCTGCCTTCCTGCCACTCTCGTGAAGGTGTTCAACGAGCCGATGATATTCCTCGTCGATGTTCTCGATAACGGAATCCTCCCATAAGCTGACAAGGGAAGCGAAGTGATCCCAGTTGATGACTGTCCTGGGGCTTCGCTTCCTGAACTTTGCTGCTCTCTCAACACGCATCGAAAAGTGGAACTTTGCGCGGAGGAGACGATGGTCCGATCCCGTGTAGAACTTGGAACAACAGCGACGTCGGTCAGGCAAAACCTTCGATTGAAGATGATGTGGTCTATCTCGTTATGGAACTGTCCATCAGGTGACTCCCAAGTCCAACGAAGGTGAGGGGGCTTTTGGAACTGTGAGTTACCATGGATGGTGTTGGTCGACATGATAAACTCCGACAGTCTCTCACCCTGCTCATTCCATTCCATTCCGTGAGTACCGATGTGAAGTTCTTCAGCCGTTCTTCTTGGGCCAATCTTAGCGTTGAAGTCGCCGACGATGACCTTGAAGAAGGTATGATCTTCCCTGTAGAACTTCTCCAATTCCATATAGAATGCTTCGTGTTCTTCTTCGTCGTAGCTGGATGTTGGTGCGTAGGCGACGAAGATTGTCAAAGCAGGAGTTGAACCACATCTTCTCAATCTCAAACGTCCGATTCGGGTTGTAAGGCTTTCGTACGAATCGATGTTTATGGCCAAGTGCGTGTTGACGAGGACACCCACACCGCCAACGCCTCTGCTGTCGCATGTTCCAAGGAACAGTTCTTCTCCAGTATCGAAAACGGCGTGTAGCGGGCGGTGCCTTCTCGTCTCGGTCAGTCCGATGACGTCGTACTTGATCTTCCTGGCCTGCATCATCAGATCTTCGATGTGAGCTTCGGATGCAAGCGTTCGTGCGTTGAAAGTACAGATCGCCATCTTAGTCCTTCTTCGTTTAGGCAGCCTATCCGGGCCCTGAGATTCTAGCAGCCTCTCCCGAGCGGTCCTACCCAACGCTGCCGTATTGGGGGCTCCCTCAGGTTCAGGGGAATGAGGCCCATCCATATTGCTGTTTTCGGCATATTGAAGGCACACGAGTAGCTTGCCAGGCTCTGTCGTGCGGGCTAGGATAGACCTCCAGGTAGTTAGCCACGCTATCCTGGAGCGGAACAAGGGGCTTATTTTTGGAGGCGGCCCCGAATCGCCTCCCATGTACTTCCCAGTCACTTGAATGCAAGCTTTTGGCTGTGCCGACATGCAGGATACCAACCGCACACACACAGAGCGCACCACACACGCAAGCATGCATGGATGCGCCTGAGTGGAGACAGCTGGTATGAATCAACACAGCACTACAGAAACAGGGAGTCCATCCCCTGAATCCACCTGCGTCTCAGGGCAAGTACATGGTGGCTTTTGGTCCGCGATTTACCCCTATCCGCCACCTGGGGTCGCGCCACGTAGCCTCGCCACCAACCGGCTCGAGATCTTTCAGTGAGAGAGGACCCTCAGTGAAAGAGATCCGTGGCCCAGCGAATTTGGTGATCCAAAATGTTCTGTCGCCTTTTGGCGCCGGCGCTTCTGGCGCGAGCGCCAGGCGTTCTAGCGGTAAACAAATGTGATATTCGTGTTCTACGGGTCGAATTACCCCTGAAGGCAAGTTTCTAGCCAAATCCACAGTCATGGACAAATTTCGATAAAAACCCGGCTCAGTTCTCGAGGAGTGGGGCAGTAAAGGGTGAATAGTGCTTGGGTTTTTGGCCACGTTGAACCAGAGCGATTTCCAAGAGCCGTCTCCTCACATAAAATCCGAGGATTTTGGGCTGTAAACAAGCGAATCCTGCATGCGACAAAATGTTTTCGATGACATTCGATGTGCTGAGTTTATCGAGAGGTACAATAGAGATGAATAGAGATGAAGTGTTATGGTAACGAAAAGGCATGTTTCGGTTGTTTTCACTGTAGTGGACCCAAAAATTATTTTTGCCGCGGTTGCTCCACTAAAAACACACCGGTTGCTCCACTAAAAACGCACGTCTTCCTGTTCGAATAGGTCTGCCCTCCTACTTTTTTTTCAAATTTATGTTCAATATAATATAAGGAAAACGAGGAAAGAATCCATGTTGAAAACTTGGAGGAGTTGGGGGACCTCCACTAAAGTTCAGAATACATGACTGTTCAGTGAACCACACCTTTTATGGTCGCATTATGATGTAGTATATAGGTTGGAAAGAAAGTTCTGCAACACTCTTCTAAAATTTTCTTTTTTTCTGAAAAATTCATAGGTAACATTTATGACTAACAAATGGTAGAGCATTCTCGAGGCTTCAATCCACGAGGTGGATATAAGTGCTGCAGTCAGTAGTTATCCAAGAAAATTCAAAAAACCTCGACCACTAGTAAATCCATACTCCGAGTCACTGTCTAGTACAAATGTCTCCATAACTATGGATTCGTGTCAAAGACCAACACTATCTGCAATAGCTTCAATAGGCATGTCGTTCACCGCTACAGCGTGTTTCACCTTTACCAGCGCTTTCGATCTTTTGATATTTTTATAAGAAGCCAGCAGCGTCCCTCACACTCCATTACAGGTAGGGCTCTTACGGAAGCTCCACTACAAATTCTTCGTTATTTATTTATTTGTTTGTTGCGCTTAAACAGCGCGCTGCTACAATGTCAAGTCATCAAAGAAGTTGGGGAGCACCCACCACAAAAATAGATCGCAAAAACTGAGAGAGCAATTAATTATAATAGCACAGGGCTTGAGAAGAAAAAAAACATAGATTGATAAAAATACAAAAAAAAAATAAAACTAGGGAAATGAAATCTGAAACGAAAACAAACAAGATAAGATTTGCTTAGAAGATAAGAAAGTATGAGAGGTAAATAGGAGCCCACATCGAGTGGTCGCATGCACCAGTGGTACTGTTAAGAGAGCATAGAAAGAACGTGCAGTACAGTCCATTAGTCCATTAACTGAAAATTTGTAGCGGCTAGGCTGACAATGACCCCAATTAGGAGCTTAATGTTAAGCAGCAGCACTTCTCAAGTCCACATAAGGAGCGTTGCGTGGGTACCAGAGACGTAAAGTTCAGAAGCCCGCCGCGTCACCGACCTGCATCAGTCGGCTATGATGCCCGGTCGCCACGTATGGGGTCATGGGGCTTGCCGAAACTTCGAAACACGGGTATACCGACCGCCCTCGTGGAATCGGCAAGCTAGGTAAGTAACACAGCTAGGCCACTGACGAAAACGCTTGGAACACCACGAAAAGCTCCTTAGTTGTGTGGGCTTGGATGAGATCAACGAAGAGACCATTATAAATCCACTTATACTTCTCAGATGTCAACTACCCATACTGCAACGTGCTTGTAAATGCTTGCTTACTATAGGGCGGACCACTAGACGGAGGGTGACCGGTTGACAAAGAGAATGATTCAATCACCAAACGAGCACACAATGCAACAGTTCGACAAACTCCAGAAGCGTTCGTTGTATGATACCACTATCACATCCCTGTGACGAAGAAACTTGTGTTGTTGACGTTGAAATTCATTCTAGATTTTCTAGACTCGAGGCAATGGAGAATTGGATCATCAGAGAGAGAATGTAGCTAGGAAGGTGAAGGTGTGGTGGCATCCATATGTCGAAATAGGACCAAATATATAATCACGGCATCCGTAGCAGTCGTAGCTAGAGCTAGATATCTGTAATGTCGAGAGTTGACAACAAGGTCAATCTTGCTAAGTCTTTTTTTGAAAACAGAAACATTGTTCGCTTCCATAATGTTACGCGGAAGCATTTGCAACCACTTAGCTCCTCGAAAGAAAAGAGAGTTGAGGGTCTGGGCTTGGAAATACCTGCATATACGTACACATTGTAGAGAGAGCTGCCTTACACGCCCTCTGCAGGGCTTAAACACCCAATACCTGCTAGGCTTAATCTTGAGCAAACCTTTCAAAACTTTGAAACAAAAAACTACATCATTGAAAACTCGCCTATATAGGAGAGTTTTCAGATTAAAAATTTTCAGCCTGTCACTGTAGCTAGGTAGGTGTGGCGGATGCAGAAGTATCACCAGCACTATCCCCATGTCCTCTCAACCTACTAGATCCACTCCTCAAAAAAAGAATTCTTGTAAATACCTGCTGCACTTTTTCGAGTTGCAGTTGAAGTTTACGTGTACTAGGGCTCCAAACTGGAGAGCCATATTCTAGGACTGGTATGACATAAGCTTTATACAATTTAAGCAGTATTGTGCTATCATGGCACCGAGTATTTCTGCAAATCGCAAAAAGTACGGAAAACGCTTTGCGTACGACATTTTTTATGTGAGGCTCAAAAGTCAAATCTCGAGTAACGAGAACTCCAAGATCCCGCACTTCTTGTGACGTGCTAAGGACATAGTTACCAAAAGAGTACTCCATGTATTCCTGTTTGCCAATATGAAGAACCGAGGTTTTCAAGAGGTTTACAGGTATATTCCAAGCCGAGGCCCACTCCATCATGTTTGAAATAGATTGAGAAAGAGCATGGAACACATCATCATGGGTTTCAGCGTCATAGATACCGTAGACTTTGATGTCATCGGCATACATGCGCACTTCAACTGAATGATGTGTCTTTCAGCTTCTCGGTAAATCATGCGTATACATCAGGAAAAGAAGCGGCGATAAAACTCCTCCCTGTGGGACTCCGCTTGTACATTTATAGCGTCTAGAGAAGGAATTTCCAACCTTGACACAAAACATTCTATCTTTTAAGTAAGATTGAATCCAACAAAGCAATGATCCTTCGATACCTAGCTGCTGAAGTTTGAAAAGGAGCTTCCATGATCGACTCTGTCAAACGCCTTTGACAAATCAAAGTAAATTACATCCACTGATTTTCCAGAATTAATCGCTAAAGTCCAGTCAAAAACACAATCAGCGAGCTCTGTAACGGTAGAGGCTCCAGTCACAAAGCCATGCTGCTCAAGGGGAATGGAGTTGTTTTTGTTGAGCCATGCAAGAATTTTATCTCTCACTATTTTTTCAAGAACTTTTATGGGGGGCGGAGTAATGCTAATTGGGCGATAAGAAGAGAGAAGTACAGAGTCACTACTTTTCGGAATCGCTGTGACAATAGATTCTTTCCACAAAGAAGGGACTTCGTTGAACAGCAGCGAGGCATTGAAGATCATTGACAGAGGTTTATAAAGAGAACTAGCACACTTTTTATAGATAATTTGAGGTATTCCATCGAAAGTTGCGGAAGTGGAGCACTTCAGAGTTTTCAGTATACACAACACCTCACTTGGGTGGATAGACATAGAAGCCATGACCTCAGGGGAAACGGAAGAAGTGTGAATGTTCTCTGCAGCTAAGTGGGGATCGACTGAATTGACAAGGAAAACTGAGGAAAAGTATTTTGCTAGCGCTTCGGACTTAGACTCATCCTCAAGATATTGATTTCCAGCATCATCGCGAAGAACAGGAAGAACGGCACGGGCTTTCATTCGCTTATTCATTAGAGAAAATATTGCTTTATTACTGGCATAATTATCGGTGCGCTTTTCCCTGTTGCTTAGGAACCTTCTCAAGTGACGATCCAATTCAGAGCAAATTTTAATGTAGGAGGGGTTCACCAAAGGATTTGAAAGCGTACTGAATAATCTACGCTTCTGGGACATTAGATTCAGTATATGATAGGGGTAGCGCACCTTCTGTGGCTCTGCTGAATGGAAGGGAACAAACCTAGCCAAGCCCATGTATAGAACACGGCAGAATTTTCTGTATAGGATCATCTACAGAAGCATAACAACAAGGCATCCCACCAGTCAACCGAGTCCAAGTATGAAGACAATCCACGAAAGTCAGTTTTATTGAAGTCAGGAAGGGGTAGTTTTTTCAACTCGGCTCAATTTGGAACGGTTTAGTCAGCTCAATTTGGAACGCAATACTGTTGTGGTCGGAGGACGCAAAGGGCGGCTGAATCGAAACGTTTCTCAGAAAAGGTGCAGACGATAGGACTAAATCTAAAATTGAATCGCCTCGAGTAGGTTCCAAGACATGCTGGGTAAGTCCACAACACTTGAAGAATTCTAGGAATTTAGAAGAGCAAGAATTTTTGGGAATGAAGGTCTTCCAGTTGACATCAAGGTTAAAATCCCCTAATATCATAAAATATCTGTGCGAAAGGGAGAGCTCTAGCAAGATATCGATAAGGTGTTCATCGTCTCTCACAGAAGAATCGGGAGGGCGATAAATAAGGACAACTCGAACAGGTTCTGGAAGCAATGAATCAATAACGTCAAGGCACAGAATATCAGACTTTGATTCAGGGAGACTAGTAAGAGGTGAGATTTTCAAGCCGTCTTTAGCCACACAACATACACCACCACCTTTTCGGTGCGTACGATCATATCTGAATAGCTTGTATGGGAGACTAGTGATAATTTCAGAATCGGAAATTTTAGGCGAAAGCCAAGTCTCTGTTATGAATAATATATCCGGCCCATAGGTACTAAGCAAAAGGTGAAGATGGTGTATCTTATTTGAGAGACTCCTTGAATTAAACAGTAAACAATCTAAACCCTTGAGGAAACCATGACCGGTTAGGCGTTTCCCGCAGCCTGCGCCCTGGGTAGGTCCTGGGCTAGCCTCAATTCGCCTCGGTAAACTACCCAGGCGCGGCCTTGGGCTTGCTCATTGCGCTTCTTACATTCCTGCATAAGGTCATAATGTTGCTTGCGCTCTGCGGCTGTCATACTTTTTCTTATAAAGACTTTAGAGAACTTTGAATTACGCAAACGATAAGAATTTGCTAGGGCAGCTATCCAATGGGATCGAGACGGTAGGACTAATTTAACTAGGCGCGGGCGTGAGTCATCCAGCCTACCCATCCGATAGATTTCAAGCGGCCGACATTCGACCCCGAGAGTGTCTAAAAGGCTAGCAACCTTAGCCTCTAGATCCGCCTGCTTAGCAGACGGTTGCAGCTCAGAAGGAGCCTCAGGTAGCCCGGCGATGACAAGGCTGCGCGCCCGCTTCTCAGCCTCGATGCCACTGGATATCTCCTCAGGTAATTTGGCCGCAAGGGCCCTCACCATTTTATCGATTTGTGGATCTCTATTGCGTTGTAGAATTGCATCTAAAATCTCCCTAGCAGACAACTGCGAGTAATCCACATCTGCTGGATTAGTACCTACTACCTGGTCGGAGCGAACTGTAGAGGCGTTACTCATTGAGTCTCATGCATATTGTTGCCCTGTCGTGTGGATCGTCGCGGCATAATGAGACCAAAGCACAAGATGACCAACAATCAATCGAACGCGGCGCACGGATCACCCCTAGCGGACCTGTACTAAATAAAGGATGACAAAAAAATTAGTAGAAGAAACGATCAATTGAAACAGACCACAAGCAAGGGTGGATCTTATCAATTAATAAAATGAAATACCGCAGATTTCAACCAACAAAGCAGTTGACAGAAGAATTAGCGAATACTCCACAGAGATGGAAATGCGACCGTCCACGGGCGTTGCAAGGCGTCGAATTGGCGCCTTTGTGTAGCTAGAGGTCTAGGCTGCGGAACTCCAGAAGCTGGCCGAGGCAGCTCGTCAGGAGCCCTCGTACCGCGACAATATTTATTTCTTTCATGACATTGCGAATCACCATGATCCGAAATGAGCCCGGTAAGAAATTCTGGAGCTGCGGCAAGATTTCTTACCTCTCTTAGCGTATTCCCCTGGTCGAGCTATAAATGACTGCCACCTATCCTGGACCTTAAATCATCATCTTGATGACGAAATAATTAGACGATCAACTCCAACTCGAAAGTGAGGTCGCCTCCTTTCTCGACCCGCACTCCGCTGGGTTTTGGCAAAGGAGCATCAAGAAATTTTCTGAGCGTTGAAGACAAGTGGTGGACACTCATGGTAGATATAAGACCGGTCAGGAGTTGTAAACAAAAAAGATAAAGGATATATGTGAATCGAAGACTCTTTTTCATAAAACTTTACTGATAACGTTTCGGGCCTAAGCCCTTCTTCAGATCAACTGAAAAACATTGCACAATACAATTCAACACAACAAACATTGTTAAATAGCAAGTGCATCCTACCTATGCCGTCCTACAGTAAAGGAGGGGGAAGGGGAGGACGGGATGGTTGAGAACGGAAGAATGAGGGAAGGTATGCTACGTGGGCTTTTAAGTGGGTCAGGGAAGGGAATGATCTTCTCATAGTCACGTGACTTCCCTCTCGCACGTAGCACAGCCTCACATTTCTATAAGTCTCATTGCCATCTTCATTTCCTCCTTGTTGTTTCGGTGGTGCACATTGCTTTATTTCCAATGCTTCCCTTATCTTTCGCTCGACCGGATCAACTATATTTCTGAAGAGAATGACAACACGAAGTTCCGGTGGCCTTTCTTGTGCGTGTCGAAGTGTGCGGTGTTTTGAGAATGGACTCTCTGGGTAGTTTTGAGGACTACGCAGGGCTCTTATGTGCTCGTCCATTCTCTTGTAGAGTGGCCTTCCCGTTTCTCCAATGTAACAATCTCCACAACCGAGGCACTCTACCTTATACACAACACACCTCATCTGGCACACCTTCTGCTCCCCACAGATCGTGCAGTTTGTTCGTTCGCACCGATTTTCATATGGACGTGATGATGTCAGAATGCGTCGTAGCGAAGGTGGTGGTCGGAAGATCAAGGTTTATTGGAGTCCTGATCTCCTTACAACGCGGTCTACGTCCATTGCGAACTCATCGGTGATATATGGTAGTACGAGAGAAGTGCCAGATGGTGATCGACACGGCTTCCAACTTTGAAGTTGTCCTCTTTTATAACCATTTTGCCGCAATATTTCGTCTACTTCAGTCGTGAGAAGATAAAAAAAGATAAAATTAAAATCAGAAATTTGAAAACGTGTTGTGGGACTTTCTTTCCAACCGAGCAACCAGTCCAGCTCGGCACGCTACCGCGCGCATGACATCGAAGGCTTCGGTGAACCTGGACAGTCGGTGGAGCGTCAGGTTCCACCGGTAAGAAATAAGTTGCTTCGTGAAATGCGTTAGCTGACTGTCCGCTTGATACGAGTGGAGTACGGAGCTAAAGTGATGTCTGTAAACAACCACCATGCATCGAATGTCAGAATAATTTGGCGGTCGAATAATCTTTGCCGCTAATGATGTTGAGTAGAAATCCCCAGCAATCTTTGTCATGTTTCTTCAAACATCATTTTTAGGAACTTTGTGGAGTTTAGCTGTCCAAAGAAAATTCGGGCTGAGGGCCACAGTGCAAATCCTACTATATACAGGGGGGGGCCAAAAAAAAAGACATTTTGCCTATGTCGGACTTCGGCTCTTTTTTCTTCGCAGAGATTGCTGTCGTTGACGGGAGTTCCTCAGCAGAGTATTCCCTAAGTGTCCCTCTATAAGTGAACGCAGGCCCTCCTTCACTGCCCTCACCGTCTTCAGAATATGACGTCATCTGTCACCGTCGTCAGGCTCAAGGAGGTCTACCGTAAGAGCTTCAGCCTGAAGCTCTTACGCAATTTCGTGAATCGATTTAATGTTGGATAGTTTTCTAGAGGCATTAGCTACCACTGTGCAAATCCCCTCGGAACTAGCTTTCCAGTAAGGGTCGTTATGGTACACGATCCTTCGAAGACCCCATTGAGATCGACCAGTGCACCATGTTTCCAGGGCTAATTCTTCTGATGCCGTCCACGTAGGTTGGGCCACCATAAAGATTT
>MU899898.1:0-14140 GCA_036418205.1 Ostertagia ostertagi | reverse complement strand
GATAGTATTACCTGTATCTACTATCCTCCCAATCTCCCTTGAGCGAACGCCAATAACGTCTCCATACGTCCTCGCGTGCTAAGGTGGTTCAATGAATCCCCACACGCTCCGCGAGAGGGATACGTAGGTAGTCATTCCTTCTGTTGAAAGCACAACCCAGGCAGAAGTCGTGTGAACGATTCCCTTCGGTCTGTAGGATAGACCCCTAGAGGACAATCACAATGTGGCGTTCCCGTGCACGGAAACCAACCGACAAGAGCGCTTGGGCCTTGCAAAGTAAGCTAAGCTGCAGATTTTTTCTTTATCAGGCTGTTGTCTGGCGCTCTCTCATCTGTAGCGCTCTCTCGCCTCATACTCTCCTCTCCGCGCTTAGTCTCTCATTCCCTTAGCACAGCCGATTAGGAAGGTGAGTGAGCCCTTAACCTAAGCGTTTTCGACGGATTCTTTTCCTTTTTTCTTACTGCCGGCCCACTTCGCACCAATACATTCGCATTCGTGTACAAGAGCCACACCAATGTGATCCTGGGGCATGCCTTTAGAAACACCTTCAGTTCTGGAAGTTGAAAAGCATACGATCTTAACTTCCATGGAATTGGTCAGAATGGTTCACTTATTTCAGGATGACTTCGATAACTTACGCCTTACTCCTGATGACATTACATGTGACATCTTCTTTAGATAATGGATTGGCCAGGTAAGTTTAGAATTCAATTTGAATTACGGATCCAGCATACAACGAAGGAGGTGAAATTGCTTTCTTAGGACACCACCCATGGGTTGGATGTCGTGGGCAGCATTTTACTGCCAAATCGACTGCGAATCGCACCCAGATCACTGCATAAATGAGAAACTCTACCAGGACATGGCCGATCGAATGGGTAAGTCAAAAGTGTCGTAAGAAATTGGTTTTTAGTTCCTATTTGTATATATAGGGGGGAGGGGCAAAATAGGAGTCACTTTGCCCATGAAGCACCACATCAAACTTTTCGTCGCAGAGCGCCGCTGTTATTGGAGTTATACGGCAAAATATTCCTTAGATGTCCCCCATAAGCAGAATCAGGATATACTTCAATGCGCTCATGGTCTTCAAAATATGACGTCATCTGCTATAAACGTCGAGCTCAAGGAGGCCTACCGTAATAGCTACAGCGTGAAGCTGCTACACAATTTCTTCAGTCGCTTCACCAATGGATAGCTTCTAAGGCCGATGTCAGACTTTGCGAATCGCGCGATTCGCTACTAGCGATTCGCGCGATTCGCTAGCGTCCGCGGTCGCGTTGCGGTACCAGCCAATTGAGTGATTCACTGGCCGCGACGCGACCGCAGACGCTAGCGAATCGCGCGATTCGCAAAGTCTGACATCGGCCTTAGGGACAGTACCGCTGACTACACTGGACTGTATCCGGATAGCGTTTGAGATAAGGTTGTGATGGCCCACGATCCGTCGAGAACCTCACTCCGTGGGAAATTGTTCTAGTGTCGTCTAGCAGGCTATTTATGAAGTTTCTTGCTCACACAGAGTGGAATGTGCTCGCTTCGTAGAACAGTTGGGATCATTGGGTGTCGGAACACTAATCAGCCGAACATTGGGCATTGATTCCCAAACTTAAGCTGTTCCTTAGTTGACCTCATTAGTTTGTTTTGAGCAGAATCAGCGGTAAAAAATAAAGCTATAGTTTTGTAGCTGTTCACGGGTTCTTGGCCGCAGGCTACAATCGTGTCCATATTGACATGCCCACCATGTTAGGACTGTTGCTTTAAGACCAGTTAACTTTCAGGGACCAGTAAGTGCTCCTGGCTAAAGCAGACCTTTCGTATAATGTATGCTATACGAAGTTATTACGCCTACAATCTGTCGAGAACCTTATTGAGTCCATACCGTGCATCATAAACCCGTGGAAAATCTGGCGTCGTCGGTAGAAAGCTATAATGAAGTTGTTTGCTGATAGTGTGGAATGCGCTCTTCAGTGCTCAGTGTGGTCACTGGGGTTGAATTAGGTAGAATGCGTCATTCAGCCGATGTCCGTTATTGATCCCCCAACCTCGTTTTGAGCTGTTCTTTGGTTGACCTCATTTGAGCCGTTTTAAGCGAAATGGTAGAAAAAAATTGAAGCTATATTTTCAGTTACGGACGGGTTCTTGGCCGCTGGCTACAATCGTGTTCACATTGACGACTGTTTGGATGGAAAAGGAGAGGGACAAAGCAGGTCGACTGGTGGCGGACCATCAGCGTTTCCCGAGCGGAATTAAGAAATTGTCCAAATATGTAAGCCATACTTTTATTGCGCTTCCAATGCGACTTTGTGGCTCTATACAAGAGGGGTGGGCACGCCGGCATCTTGGCTCACGAATTCCACGATTCTCGTGGCAGTATAGTAGCGGGCAGCAGTCCCACTTACATAGTACACTTATGATCTAAAAAAGAGGCGTGTCCCAACTCTAATTGTATAGGCACAATTTTGTTTTTATTGATGGCTTTTTGGCACAAAGAAGGAAACAGTGAGGGGTTTTAAGCAGGCTTGAAAATGCCCTTTTATGTTTCGTGTGGGTCGAGAGATCTCGCGTTGACTCTCCACGTTCTTGGTCTCGGAATGCTCACCCTTTCTTCGGTCTGTAGAGTAAATTTTGCTCGCGACACTATCCTCGTTTCTGCTATCGCCACTGGAAAAATGAATTCTTCGATGAAGCAGAGAAATACTACACCTTTGCGATCAATAGAACCAATCAAAAGCAATCGATAATGTGCTACTCCCTTGAAATGGAGCGATCGCGATCGCTCCATCGCTTGTCCGTCGCCGAGTGTGACGTCGGTCTCAGAGTTACAATCGAAGCTTCAAAAGAGCGACACGATTGTCCTCGACAACTATGTTTGTCCGAGAAGAGCTGCCTAGTCCGATGTCTCAGAGGATAAGGAGTGATACCGAGGGACTTCTATGCATGCAGGCTCCTTCAAGACAGAGGCCGAAGAATTGCTCGGGTCACTAGCACATCCGTCTTTGGTAGCGTTTGTCTGCAAAGCCTGACATCTGGCCACAATAATAAAGGCAAGACAAATTCGTTATTGGTATCGCTCGCAGATGAGAGCAATATGAGTCGGAAGTGCCTTGAACTTAATCTAGGAATATTTTTGGGAGCCGAATAGCCTTTGTGCCCGGTGGTTAGGATATTCTGCATGACGGGCTTGACGCACAACACAAGTAACGGCGTTTCAAGTAGATCTGATAACCGGCTAATTGTTCTTTATCACAAAAACTTATATATTCCGAAGCCGTTGTCGTTTATGTTGTGAATCCTCAGAGACATGTACCTCACCTCCGAATACAGTAGGGTATGTGTCACAGTTGACAGGAGTGACTACGATGGCTGAGGAGTGGACTCGAGTTGGAAACGTCAATTGGCGAGGGTTACACTCCTAGCGTTAGCATTCATGATAAGGAGCATGGTAAAACCTTCTCCCATAACGTGCCCAGAAGCCCAAAACAATTCCGTCTTCCAGCCACCTTTATTTTTATTATACATTTCTTGTACTCGAACAGGAGCTTAAGATATGTTGCTTCAGATGCACGACAAAGGTTTACAACTTGGAATCTATGAAGACTATGGAACGGAGACATGCGAAGGATATCCCGGAAGTTTAAACCATCTGCAGGTATTCCTTTAAAGGAGGAATTCACGATTAGAATGAAGGTCGAAGAAAGGGAAAACTGACCTAGTTGAGGGACCCACGGACCTCCTGAGGGTGCGAACTGACGCGCAATTCGCATGGAAAAATTTGACCTCGGCGACCTATCATGCCTCAAAGCTGGCGGGTCCGGCGATCTCCGCCCACCGATCATCTGATCACTCGCCGTAGTTCAATACGTGGCGAGTGATTAGATAGCTGAGAGAGCGTAGTGTTGAAGAGGGCACAGCGATGAGAGTCGCATCAATGCTCAAATCAACGGGCAAGGAAGGGGTCCCATTTCTCGGGTTCTGGGCCGTTTCTCATGGTTCTTCCTTCTTTCGTGTACCACTCACCATCCCTAGGTTAATTTGAAATGGGTTGCTTTTCATCGTGAATTCGTCCTTTAAAAACTTTATGAAGAATTCGAGAAAAGAAGCTTTCGAAAAAAAAATCGGCAACTGTTGGAAATGCTGAAGTACTCCAACCAACCCATTTCTGGCTTGGATTTTGGCTCTATGCGGACATTGGGCAGATCTGGCAGACTAACCCACAGTAGCGATCAAAAGTATTCGCCGAAGCGATTTTCGTACATTACTCTTTATTCCCTAACTAGTTCCCTTACAGTATTGATGACTTGTGTCTCCTGGTAGTTCCGAACCATCGATTTCTGAAGATTCAAGGCGTCCTGAAAAAATTCTCCATCAAAACTTGCAGGCCTTTTTGAAGAGGGGAAATTTGATTGAGAAAACGTCTCGGCGAAACTTTTGACCACAACATAACCGCAGAGCTTACGCTGATTTCGTAGCTCGAAATTGAGTGATAGAAGCGCTATAGGCTTGTGTGGTGAACTTCAGAGCGTCCACTGGACCTGAATCCTACCTCGAAACTAAGGTGTGTTGGAGCTGGTATTCGGGGGCACACCTCAGGTTCAATTTTGTATGCGAGAGTGAAAGCATCGTTGCGAGCCTCCAGCAAGGAAATGAGGGAAAGATCCTTCAAGAACTCAAAGATTGAGGGTTGCTCACATTTGTGGTTGGGCAATGAGAGATTTACCGCAGAGAAGAGAGGCATGAGAGCATGGCAGAACGAGAGAGCCCAGACACCAGCATGTTGCGGATGAGAAATATGGAAGCGGTCGAAGCGAACGTTGAATACCCTAGAGCCCTTTTGCGCCTATAGAGCCGCCAGAACGAATTATCCACTACGTATGTGAATAGCTTCTAAACTTCTGGCTATGCCTTCAAATCTATGCCCTAGCACTCCAGCTTCCACGAACAAAGTCACTTTTCATATTCTCGGTGCTATATAGCAAGTGTCACCCACCCTGCATGGTCTTGATGGTAGGACGTTAGTTTTATTCACATCTTTTCAGATCGATGCCGAAACGTTCGCCTCATGGGATGTGGACTATCTGAAGTTGGATGGATGCAATGTCAACACTACACTTATGCCTATTGGTAAGCTTTGAGTGAATTTTCCCCGAAAAGTTCCCTGAAGAAAGAAAATTATCATATTTCGTTTCCTCTGGTTTTCACCATGGGGAAAAGGTTGTAGGAACAAATGTCAGATGTAGATTCAAATGTAGATTCCACGACTAAAAGCTTAGGTTATTGCGCTTCGAAATAAACGTAGTTGCGGGAATTGGTCCATCAGCAAGAAGAGAGAAAAATTGTTAGGAACCCTTAAAATCGCAAAGCGTCTTAATCATGTGGGCGGTCTTCGCACTTCACGTCGGATCCGTACGCTGGAGTTTTTGGATGACCCCGTCGTTTTACCGTACTTTACCGCATCCCGGCATATCAATAGGAAAGGTTCACCCTTCACTAGTGGCATTCCCTTTCGGGCGAAAGCGATGCGGTTTTGATGGCGCTATGGATCATCATTGGTGTAACTTAGAGCACTGGAGCGATGAGTGTGGAGTGTGATTGAATAGCACCCTCTTCTAAACCTCCACCAATTGATTTAAAGCAACAATCCAGGAACGAATTCGCGGGTAAGGACCACCTATAATGACGTTGCAGGTGAGAAGTTGGTCAATGGAGAAAGAAAAAGTAGAAAAAAACGTCGGGCAGGGGCTTAGACAGGGACTCCCCCTGCCGTTTAGGGAGACGTGTGTTGGACGAGTTGTCCGAACCTGCCCGTAGTACATGCGCTCCAATTGCAACTGCTGGCAAATAGCTGCATGCTTGCAAATACATAACTATTTGCCAGCAATCGAAATTGAAGCGCTTCAATTGCGTTCTTATGGAATCGACCTCATACAGCGCGGCGGTCCCGCAACGACCGCTAGTCGAGCAAGCGCTCTGCACAGCTGCTTGGAGGCGGCCCCACCACGGATCGGTGGATCCGCCCCTTAAAAGATTGGTGGATCCGCCCTCTTGAAGGATTTCGACTGCTTCCAACGCCTTTCAGAGGTAAGTTTTGAAGTTTGTGACATTTCCCATGAACTCCAATCAGGCTGAGGCATGTTTCCACCACTTGAAAACCAAATGGTTGAAACCCTGCCTGGACTGTTGCTTTAAATAACGCCAACCAGAAACCGCACCGCACTCCAGCTATCGTGATCACTGCCCTGAACTGTTTTTCTCCTTTCCATTACGGGAACGTCAATTGCCACGACTACGTTCACAATCAAGCGCAATAACCCCCTTCCCACAGCCTTACAGTGAGGGGTTTGCCGTCTGAAGTAAGACCTGCGTGTGAAGGTCAATTAAGTACTGCAGATTGCTGGAGAATTTCGCAAATCAAGTGGTCTATTTGAAGCTTGTACGAGTGACAAGAGAAGGTTTATGTGTGACAGCACGTAATGTAACACAGGTAGAAGTAGTGATTAGAGGACTTAAACGTCGAGGTCGATATATCTAACCCTCTGTGGAAGGGAGTGGGGTAGAATTCAATGAAATTGAGAGCGTATTTTGGAGCGGCTAGATTAAAGGAATCCTTCGCGGAAAATTCTTGCATTCTTTCTTGACATGGATGTGTCAGTTGTGATCACTGGAAACAGCACACAAAGTTTCACGCATGAAGATTCGGTTTCCGAAGAGAAACAAACGTCCAAAAACTACACGTTATGGACATCGAAGCAGGGTCAACGTCCGTTGGACAAAGTCCAACGCGACGACGAGAGTAATGCCGAGAGTGAACGTACGCACGGAGACACAGACGGCTCGCGGGTGGCGAGAGTGAATGCCGGCGCGGAGAGCGGTCAACATCGGTCCAACGTCGCTCCAATATCGGTCCAACGTAACGGTTGACCCTGCTTTCGAAGGTGGGGGGGGGTCCCAAACAGACATGGAAAGAGTTGGTGTTCAAAGCGACTGCGTATCAGGCGAGCGGAATCCGGGTAAGTGTCGATTTTTGGAGATAGAGGCAAACATCGGTAGCGGTTGAGAGAGTACGAAGTGTAAAAGTGATGCAATAAAGCGAAAGCCAGGCAGAGTTTAGCGATGGCATCTACAGGATGGTCTTTCCAGACATGGAGCGCTTTTTCGAAATGGTTTTCTGCATGTTGTAGGGCTCATGCGAGGAACACAGAACCATGATCCATTTTTCCTGAACGCCTCCAGGAATGTCAAAACAGTGGTGAAGAAATGGTCCAGAGTTCGATCCCCGGTGATGACTAATTTTTGCAATTCATGTTGGCGCCTCCAAATTGCCCGCAAACACGACAATGACACATATTCTTGACGATGGCGCTATCAGGTAATCTGGGTTCGTTTTAAACTACATTGCAAAAATTAGTCATCACCGGGATCGAACTTGGACCATTTCTTTGCCACTGTTTTGACATTCCTGGGGGCGTTCAGGAAAAATGAACCATGGTTTTGTGTTCCTCGCATGAGCCTCTACAACATGCAGAATCCATTTGAAAAAAGCGCTCCATGTCCTGAAAGACTTCCTAAGAACCAAGTGGAAGCATCCCCGTCGCCAGCATTTGTGAAAGACGTCCGTGGGCACTTTGAACGCGTAGCAGCCCTTTCGATTTTTCGAATTTTTTACCAAAACGAAAGCAATATTTCTGTTCTTTCATTCTTATCGTGGATAATGAGTCTCAAGCCAGTGATTTATGGCCCAAATAAAAGCATGATTTTTCCGCGAAGGATTCCTTCAAAGTTTCAAACCGTTGTAGGCGATTTATGGAGCCTGCTTCACGGCGCATCGAGCTTTTTGGGTTCGGAGGAGTTTTCCAGGATTTTGCTTTCTTGATTGTGCAATATTCACTTCCTTCTCGCCCTCCTCCATCTTCCGCTCCGCTTTGCAACATTTTGGGAAAACTAAGGCCAGTTATATTTTAGTTGAGATATAGAGGTGATAGGTTATAGATGAGAGTTGAGACTAGATGTGACTTGGGAGACGCTTGTTGGATTCACCTATCAGCCAGGAAGTGATTTAAAGGAGGATTGCACGGAAAGAACGAAGGTCGAAGAAGGGAGAAATCGCCTAGTGGGGAGAGCGGTGAATCTCTTGAGGGTGCGGACAGACACGCAATCGGCATCGAAAGATTTGACCTCTGAGATCTAGCATGGCTCAAAGTTGGCGAGTTCGGCGATCTCCGCCCACCGATCGTCTGATCACTCGCCGTAGTACAATAGGTGGCGAGTGATTAGATAGCTGAGAGAGCGTAGGGTTGAAGAGGGCAAAGCGATGAGAGTCGCATCAATGCTCAAATCAACGGACAAGGAAGGGGTCCCATTTCTCCGGTTCTGGGCCGTTTTTCGTGGTTTCGCTTTCTTTCTGGTACTACTCACCATCTCTACCTCAATTTGGAATGGGTTGCTTTTCCATCGTAAATTCGTCCTTTAAACCAAACTTTCTCTAGACGTTGGTCCGCTCAGAAAAAAAAGCCGAACGGAAGCTAATAAGGTCTTCAGTGTTTGGGTGTCTAAATTTATAGATAAGTAGTACTGGGGCTTGATGAGCAGCTTTTCCTTTAACTCAGTCTCTAATGGTCAAAAATTAACAACTTGGATGTGTTGGACCCCTCCCCATAAATATTGTTGGCTTAGGTTACCCAAAAATGGAGCGTGCTTTGAATGGCACTGGTCGCCCTATTGTCTACGCTTGTGGTTGGCCTTTTCTTCTTCTACAAAGCAGGTAAAAAAGACAAGGTACGTAGCAATTTCTTATAGAGATTCGGCCTTTTGTCCTTCATCGCATGTGGAATGATAGCGGATTCCGCACAGTGTGTGAGGGTCATAAAAGTGACCAAATGCACGCCTTTGTTCCACAAAACCAGGAGGAATACGTTCTCTTAATCAAAAGATGGTGATAAGAATTTCTAGCTGACAATCCACCTTTCAACGCAAGCGTAATAGCTCGATACCTAGCACTTCCATCATCACAATTTAAATGGATGGGAATGAAATAAAGAATCTGGAGACGAGTATTTTTCCTAGTCTTACGACTTCCTTTTTTCTTATTTCTCGTCCACTTCTCATCCCCAGTTTCATGGTGAGGTGGAACTACCACACGGTACTTTAATTGATCCGCTTGAGATGTTAATTAGAGTGGGATATACACCATGTGCAAATTTTATATTCGCTTATCCCCTGCTGAAGCACGGTCAACGATTCAGATTTTAAAAAGGGCACTATTGAGCTATTACAACCCCAGAGGGGGTGAGATGGATCAAAAAATTTTTTCGCTGAAACTTGCGCTAGGGGGGTTATCGAGGCTCCTGATCACGAATATGACCTTAGTTTTTGGCGCTGGCGCCAAATTGGCGCCATTTGGCGCCAATTGGCGCCAAGGGTGTTCTCACCAAATTCGCTGTAAACTTGTGGATAGGGGTTATCGAGGCTCCTGATCACGAATATGACCTTAGTTTTGGCTCAATTTCTCTAGGTGACGCTCGAAATAGATGTCATCTAGGCGCTCATCCAGTAAGGGGGGCATCAAGTGGCTGCCCTCACCCCCCACCCCCTGAACTGGCTTCACTCCCCCTGGCTCACGGGGTCCCGTACTTCGAGAAACCTGTGTGCCAGGGGGAGTGTAGGCAGTCTAGGGGGTGGGGGGTGAGGGCAGCCACTTGATGCCCCCCTTACTGGATGAGCGCCTAGATGACATCTATTTCGAGCGTCACCTAGAGAAATTGAGCCAAAACTAAGGTCATATTCGTGATCAGGAGCCTCGATAACCCCTATCCACAAGTTTACAGCGAATTTGGTGAGAACACCCTTGGCGCCAATTGGCGCCAAATGGCGCCAATTTGGCGCCAGCGCCAAAAACTAAGGTCATATTCGTGATCAGGAGCCTCGATAACCCCCCTAGCGCAAGTTTCAGCGAAAAATTTTTTTTGATCCATCTCACCCCCTCTGGGGTTGTAATAGCTCAATAGTGCCCGAAACTTTATGTATATTTAGTTAGGCCATTCCCTTAATTCCAGCGAGAGGTGCGCTTGGTATTATCAAGACTCGAAGGATACGTGACAGTGAAGCTAATTGCCTCGCTGACAGCGTGCGATCGCTGCAATTCTTAGTCAACGCAACACACGTGGCGTCTGGGCTATCTCGCGCAAAACGTGTTCCCTCGCGTTTTCCCCTCCTCGCAGTGCAGCCACCCCCCGTGGTGCCACGGTCGACTGTACGGAAAAGTTCATGATTATTCCATGGTGTTCGCTTTTTCACCACTACGTTCTATTTCGCTCATTTGCTTGCCTTTTATTCTGACAAATATATGCACATTTGATTCGCGACCTCTGCTTTCAAAGCAAACATGTTTTTCATGAGCACGTAGTGTCACCCTTTCCCACCTCTCTACAGGCTGACAACAGGAGTGACTCAGTTGGTGTGGTAACATGAGGCGATCACATTCGACTTTTCACGAAGTCAACGCTGAATCAATAGAAAGAATAAAACCTTCGTATTGACTTTATAAATAGAACTTCTGCCGTGCGAGCGGCGTGCAACTCGTGGCGAATCTACGAAGACGTGGCCGGAAATTGGAACTCGATCTCTGACATCATTCGGTTTGTAAACGAAAACCAGGATATGTTTGCAGCGGCGCAGGGTCCGTGTGGATGGAATGATCCCGACATGGTGATCTACAAACAGCCTTCGCTGCCGAACACACCGATAATGTCAAGCACAACTCACGAACCGAAAGTGTTATTCACTCGTTGTAGGTTTGCCAAATGTGACCCTGGATCAAGCCATGGTACAAATGACAATCTGGTAGGTAGCTTGTTTGTTAGTGGTTGAGCTAAATTCACGTGAGCTCATTGGTCCCTACCAATTCTCCCCATTCTAGCAAATAGCATATTATTAACATTGAACTGTTCGAGAACTTCATTCGAACATTCACGAATTTAAAGGTATAACCCGAGCATAGTCGGTACACGCTCTTCGGTCCGCAGTATTGACCCCAGAGGACTCACAATGTGGCGTTCCTGTGCACGGAAACCAACCGACAAGAGCGCTTGGGCCTCGCAGAGTAGTAAGCTGCTAGCTACAAATTTTTCTACACCTGTGTGACCCTGGGGCATGGCCTTTGAGAACTACATCCCTCTGTGTGTATTGCGACTGTCTAAGCCTGTGAAACAGGCTGCTCAAATTGTTATATCATAGGAGTGTAGTTGTAGTCATCGCTGTGGTGAATAGGCGGTGAAGACATACACTATCGCTGGCCACAACACAGGCAAATTTCCACAGACCCATCCTTCATTACTGGCAAACACCACTACTCACGCTTGGCCCTAATGTAAGGCCGACGTCATACTTTGCGATTCGATTAGCGATTCGCTCGATTCGCTAGCGAATCGCTAGCGAATCGAGCGAATCGCTAATCGAATCGCAAAGTATGACGTCGGCCTAAGCGTGCCGTCAAGCCGGAAACAGAGACCTCCTCGGTGATCTGCGCATTGAGTGATGTGTGATCAACATTTACTACCAAGAAAAAATGATGAAATATGTTGTCGTTGTTAATTTCTATGACACCTTCCTGATATAGTGATCATAGTAGATGGTGATTATTAATTACGATTTTAAGGTTTCAAAATGTTGGCTTTGAAATGATGTTCAGTAAGTCCTTCTGAGTGACCATCGCAATTTCCACAAGGAAGTTTTCTAGGTGATACGTCAGCGAACTAAACTATGTTTCCCCTTTCTTCGGAACTGCTAAAAAATGAGCGCAGCTCTTCCTGTGGGTAGTTAGTTCAATGCAAGCCCCTGAGAACTGGACATGCATCCTGTGATTGCCTTGGCTGTAAAAGGGACAGAGCATTTTGGATTTATCAGTCCCTCTGTGGTCCGCGCCACGCATTCTACGTCCACTCAGAATGGCTTAAAAGCGAAGCTTACATATACATTGACTTGCGAGGACCAGCCTATGTATCGGTCAGTACTTCTATCCCTGCGTACAAGTCTGCTACGAGCTAACCGTCCCCGGAGGAATGGAAGGCTTGGATTGCCACGATGATGGCGATCCAGGATTGCCCTCGACCGTGCGCTTGTCAGCAGCCCGACCGAGCACGACATGTTAGCTGTGATTTCGAATAATTTGGACTTGTTTAATGATTCTTATGAAACATGCTAAGGTAATATGGTCTGCACCATTGATAATGTCGAACGACTTGCGAGTGCTGAAACAAGAATTCAGAGATATTCTGTTGAACCGTGACGTCATCGCCATTGATCAGGATCCTCTTGGAATAATGGGCAAGCTTGTGAGAAGGGTAAGGCATTGGACATATCTAAAGGAATTTGTGTCACCTTAGGTGACGTCAGACTTTTTGCGACAGACGCAGCGTCTGCAGGGCCAGCGCGGACCGTGTAAACCGTGCTATTTAGGGAGCTACATCGCATCGAAGATATGGCCGAAGCAGGGTGAAAATCGTGTCGAGTACGTGGTCGCAGAGGTACGACCCCCCCCCCGAAATCGAGATCCTGGCACGACCCCCTCTAACAGAGCAAATTAATTCAATTAAAATAAATCCTGCAAAACAAATCAAAAAAAATTCTGCAAAATAATGCTAAGGACGCTTCATCTTGTCATCTATGCACGTCTTCCATCGCTGCATACTTTTGTGTACATACTGAAATATCGACTCGAGGAAAGAGGCATTAACTTTGTGTGACCTCAAGGCGAGGTTCGTTCAGAAACGCACAGAAATCCTGAAGACACGGGGTTGCGATTCAATCTTGATTCTTGCTTGAGTATATCAAAACAGCCGAGTGTATCAAAGGCCGATTCAACGGCAGCTGCGGCGCGATTGTCACTGGGTCAGATTTGCCGAAATTTCAAAAAAAAACGTCCGAATCTACACCCTCGATGAAAAGGTTGCATTCCTCCATTTCACAACCTTTGAAGCAGCTTGAGGTAGAGTTAGATAGAGCTGGATTTCGCGTTTCCAACAAGCATCGAAATTGCTCTGGAAGCCTTCCTTGCAGAAAGATAGGGTCTGTCAAATTTCGTCGAGTAAATGTCGAGGAGGCCGAAATTTTCACGCGAGTTTTTGCCACTTCAAGAGCAATATATCTCTTATATTGTAAGATCCTGAAAAAGGGAAGATAGTTTTGGAAAGCGGAAGGTTTGCGCTTCCTGATGGTCTGTTTAGTTTTCTTCTACAGCTTTTTGGTTGAAGAGATAATTGCGTCGAGGATCTATCGAGGTCGGATCCGGCCACCTGGAAATCCGCTCCCTCATTCACCATTGCAAGTGTGACTCGTTGGCAACACTCGGAATGTGTCTAGAACAATATCTTTGAACGCAAACAATAAGAATAGGAGCAATCGTCATCATCCGATTTGGTATTGGTATAAGCCATGCATCCCTCCTCCACTCACAGTTGCAGAATCGATTGAAAGGTGTTATATGATGGGGACCTTCGAACGAAACTGTATTGTAGTAGACATAGTGTGTTGTGCTATTCCTGTAACCTAAAAAACAACTTCATTTGCCCAGCGCTTTTTCTTCACGGTTGTCGTTTTTCCGACAGGGTCCCTAACAACAGCGTCATTCTCAGCGAGGTATTAAGGGAGAAGGAGCGAGTGATAGGCGGAGGAGGTGCCTTTGCAGCGCGTGCGCACATGTGGCACTCTTCTTTGCGGGGATGCACTTTCATTCTTTGTACTGCCTTCAAATACGCCCTTCTCATGAAGGTGGAGGAATGGAGCGACTGAACCTGCAAAGAAAATTTAATATCATGTTTTTTTCGGATGTTTTCATTTTCTGCTGCGCTATACCCTATTACCTATCTGCACCATGATACCACTTCTGTTACTGACCCCAAGAGTACGACCCCCCATGGACCAGCCCAACAGGTACGACCCCCCTGTCGAGGATTTCCTCGACCGATATTCACCCTGGCTACGATCCTTCCCTATTGGCATTGATACGATTCCCTTCGTATGATCAATACGGCTATCGCCTGGTCGATGTCAATAGAGTCATTGAACCAACTTTAAAGACGGATTTAACGAAGAAAAGGTTGCTCACTGGAAATGAGGGTAGAAGCGGTCATTGAAGCAGGGATGAGGA